>CATIWO010475766.1:0-25932 GCA_949673435.1 Macaranga tanarius
GATAGATGCATTAGATCATTAGATTAGTGTATTTTAGACAAAAAGCGGCAAGTTCAGGTGTTAAAATGGCAAAATTATAAGTTGAGGTGCTAAAGTGACAAAAGCTGACAAGTTCAGGGGCCTGAATATGCATTAAGCCTTCATTTAATCATCATCATCGCCATTCATTCATTCAATCATCATCATTCAGTCATTCATTAAAGGCTTAATACATATCCAGACCCCTGAACTTGCCAGTTTTTGTCACTTTAGCGCCTCAACTTATGATTTTACCATTTTAACACATGAACTTGCCGCTTTTTGTATAAAATACACTAATCTAATTATCTAATACATTTATCACCCCTTGTACTTGCCACTTTTTATCAGTTTGGTATCTCTACTTGCAGATTTTTGTCAGTTAGATACTTCTTACGTGTCACTTACTGATTCACAAATGTGATGACAAGGGTTTAAAAATTACATTTTAGGCAAGTTCAGGTATTAAAATGGCAAAAGAGTAAGTTGAGGTGTCAAAGTGACAAAAACTAGCAAGTTCAGGGGCCTGGATATGTATTAAGCCTTCATTTAATCATCATTCATTCATTCAATTATCATCATCATCATTCATTCATTTAATCATTACCATTCATTCATTCATTCAATCATCATCATTCATTCATTCATTCATTGAATCATCCTTGTCATTCATTCATTCATTCAATAATCATCATCATTCATTCATCAATCAATCAATCATCATCTTCATCTTCATCATTTATTCATGGCAAAACTCATATTTAAGCCCTTGAACTTTTAAGTTTTATTGCATTAAACCCTTAAACTTCAATTATATTGTATCAAGCCCTCATACTTTTGTTTTTGCATGCATTAAGGACTTCTTTTAAAAATTTTCTCCCTAAAGTTATTTTTAAAATCAAATTACTAAACTTGCAATGTTTTTTTGTCATTTTAATCCAATTAAAAAAATTTACAAATATATTGTATGTTTTCCATTATATAATAATCTAACAAATTAAATAAATTAAAAAACAACTATTTTTATTTTTATTTAAACATATTAGCTTAAAGGTAAAAATATCTTTAATTCAAATTAGTAATTTTTATTATTTTATTATTATTAGATAAATAATGTTTTGATAATAATTAAGTATACTAAAAATTTCAAACTTTTTATTTTGAAAAAAATTATTTTAAACATATTAAAAATATTAACGTTCAAATCTTAATTTTAAAAAATATTTTAATATTTGATGATATTTAACGTACATTAATAAAGTTAATAAAGTATGAGTAAATTAATTAAGTGTCGAGTGTCTAATACAATGGTAGAATTTTGCTTTATGAACGAGAAATCTTGAGTTTGATACCTCCCTCCTGACCCTTAAATATCAAATATGGATTTTTTGATTTCCATCAATATGAGTTTATAAAACATAAATATGACTGCCTACTACCTAATAAAATATTTCAACATAACAATTGCAATACTATTTACAATAAAAACTACTAACTAGTATAAAAATAATTGAAATCATCTTTAACTCATCATAAAATGAATTTTTTAAGCACACTAAATATTAAAAATGTAAAAAATATTTTTAATGTTATTTATAAAATTTTGTTTAATTTTAATATTTTAAACAAATTTTTAAATAAAAATTATATTTTTTACTATACTTAATTATTAGTAAAAATATTCTTTAACATAAAAATAAACTGAAGTTTTATTGGTTGGAAATAAAAAAATCATATTGTTTTTACTTTAAATACATTTAAATAAAAACTAAAAAATAAAAATATTAATTTTTTAATAAAAATTATTTAATTAGATTAAATTGACAAAAAAATTAAAATTGAGCATATTGACTTTTTAACACAAGTTTAGGGATGAAATATTTTTTAAAAAAAGTCCTTAATGCATGCAAAAATAAAAAACATAAGGTCTATATAACACAATTAAAGTTTAAGGGCTCGATGCAATAAAACGTGAAAGTTGGAGGGCTTGAGAGTGGGTTTTGCCTTCATTCATTCGTTCATCATCATTGAATATTCAATCAATCATCATCATTCATTATTTAGGAAAAACACATACTTTGCCTCATGTACTCTAATTTTTTTTACATTGCCCCCTGTACAAAAAAATCGATACATTGCAACCTTATACTTTTATTTACCAACACATTTGGCCCTTATTAAATGGAGAGCGATAATTGCAGTTAAAAAATATCCATTTTGGTCCTTGTAATTTTAAAATATTTTTTTAATGCTTATAATTTTTATTCTTAACAAATAAATTCATATAATTACTACAATAATTCAATTAAATTTATTAAAAGTTTTTAAATCATGTATATTTTCAATTTTTTTCTCTAATTAAAATGTAGGTCATTTATTTCTAATAAGCTTTTTATATATATTATTGTAATTGTATATCTAGTCTTAAAAAATTTTAAAATAATTTTAACATAAATAGTAATTAATTAATTATAATTTGTATATTATTCATATACGAGTAAGGTCTATTTAGGGGTTGTGCAATCGGTCGGTTCGGTACGTTTTAGGGGGTTTTCTGACCGAACCGAATTAACCGAATCGAGTTAATTAAAAACCAAGCCTAAAAACCAAACCAAAATTTTCAAAAATATTATTATTTATTTTTGTATTTTATATTAAATTGTTATATATTTTTTAAATTTTTTTGAAATATAGAAAAATAAAAAATAAAAATTCGGTTAGTTTGGTTTGGTTCGATTCTAAAATATTGAAAATGCTGAGAAACCGAACCGAACCGAACCAAATTTGGTCGGTTCGGTCAACTCAAAAACCATGCATGGTAGGTCTATTATATTTTTCAGAAAAATATAAATGAAAAATATAATTTTTAATTCTTTAAAAATATTAATTAATAGAATTATTAATTTATTGAGTATTAAGAAAAATAATTATGTGATAATATTTTTCTTTATTTTTATTTGAAAAATATTATAAATTTTCACTAGTATTTATTTATTAAATAGCTTATGTGCCTTTTTATTAATTAAATTATCATGTATTGATTTTTACAACATTTGTGTATTAATTATATATTATAATTTTTATAATTATATATTTTTTAATATTATAAATCTATTAGAAATAGATTTATAATTTTTAGCAATAGTATGGATTTGTTTGTTAAAAATAAAAATCATAAGGATTAAAAAGAAATATTTTAAAATTATAAGGATCAAACTGGATATTTTTTAACGGCCACTATCTCTTCCCGTTTAATGTGGGCTTAATGTGCCGGTAAATAAAAGTATAGGGTTGCAATATACTGATTTTTTTATACATGGGACAATGTGAAAAATAGTTAAAGTACAAGGGGTAAAGTATGTGTTTTTCCATCCATTTATTTATTCATTCATTTCATTCAATCATCATCATCTTCATCTTTGTTCATTCGTTCATTTAATCATCATCATCATTCATTCAATCAAGGCAAACCGTATTTAAGCCCTTGAACTTTTAAGTTGTCACGACCTAAATCCCTGTCATGACTCACACAAATCCGGAACCCGTAGCAAGCCTAAAACACAACATTCTTGCATAACATAATCATAAATTTATAATAACATACTACTACTGCAGTAGATAATACAAATAAAGGTTAGATTAAGATTTACATAAATCAGCCGGTGAAGAATAGTCCGGCAAAAAGGACGACTATGTGAGGCCTGTAGGGAGAAATCCTGAAAAATAATTGAGGGAAATCAGATTATTATATATATATATATATATGCATACAACCTAAGGGTACAAGCACTCAAGCATTATAATAGTATTTATTTTATATTTATTTAATTTATACAAACATTCCATACATATGCTCATAGCGTATAGTCATATCAACACAACTGGACACAGATGGAGGATCGGAGCAGAACCCTAAAATTTCATGTAACCTCAAACACTGTGCCTAACTGGACATTTGGGCCTTCTTGAATCCAAATAATATTTCTCTTATCCAATTGTGTAGTGGACTAGGCCCGAGACCCTGAAAGGTCAACTAAACTCCAGCCGTCTTGTCGCCGGTCCCGAGACCCTAAAAGGTCAACCGAGCTCCCGCAGCCATAATTATCTATAAATTTCAATAAAACACTTTAACCATATATCCATGTCATATTTTATCATACCAAATTAAAATTCGTATCCTACTCATCTAGCGTACTGGTACACACACAGTCATAGTGTAGCTCACTAGGTAGCATGTTCTACTACTATCCTTCAAAAATATCATATCAAAATACAAAACCATATCAATAAAACACTTTAACCATATATCCATGTCATATTTGCTCATACCAAATCAAAATTCGTATCCTACCCATCTAGCGTACTGGTGCTGTAGCACCCTCCAGGTACCACATACAAGACATACAAGTGTCCAAACGACATAACAACATGTGGCATGAATTTTTTTATATATATAAGATAAGCATTTATACAAAGCTTTTGTCAAATATACATTATACTTTTATGTACATACATAACTTGTTAACAAAATAGCAACATAGTTTAAATACAAAATTGCTTGAATGCTATGAGGATGATGCTTATGAGTATGTAGATGTCGACATCATGCCTACCTTTTGACCCACCTGAGCTCACAAAGAATTACACGTCAAGCTTTAATCAACAAGTGCTTCAAGCAAGTCTATCTATTACCTGAAAACCATAATTGCAAAGGAATGAGCTTGCGACTCAATAAACAATTATTAATATATAACCAAACATATAATACTCCTCAAGAACTAATTACGAAGGAAATATATAATTTAAATACACACCAAGTGTGTATTAATCTAATATATATATATATATAATTGAACTCACACTGATAATTAAAAATAATTTAGAACCAACTAATGTCACAATATCATAGGCACTACGACAAATGCGTACGAAAGTCCAATTGTAAAAGGAGTAAGCGAGCACTAAAATGTCAAGCCTAATTAGAGAATCTTAGAGATAGATTCTACTCAAACTCAAAGCATGAAAGTTGTAGGAGACTCTTTAAAGTTTTTGTAGTATCAAACCATGCCTCATTTAGAGCTCTATAGCTCAAGTTATGTTCAAAATACTATAAGTCTACATTTAGGTTGCGCATGGCTGTGCCTGAGGCTTGATTTTTTCCCCTAGACGCGTATGGGCGTGCACATTGACATGCCTAATTAGGTGATTTTCCCCCTAGACATGCATGGGAGTGCGTATGGGCGTGCAAAGACACTACCCGACTGACCATGTCGCACTCTTTCGGCCATAACTTCCTCTACATAACTCGAATTCGAGTGATTCAAGAGGCTATGGAAAACTAGTTCAGAGGGCTACAACTTCATAAAGGACTTAAATCATTTGTATGGATTGACAAAAATGCCCTTGATTCTTCATCAAAGCATAACAATCTTTCCTGCACTTGAATATAACTCAATTCAAGCCACAACAAGAGTTCTAAACATTTAAAACATCATTGTTGGTGTCTTATATACACTACACTATTCAATAATTCACATTTCTCAAATCATCAATCTCACATTAAAGCCACATTCAACATAATTTATATGAATACAATGCAACATTTCATGGTGCCTTATCATATACACCAATTCTCATCATTCAACACTTCACAACTATCTTTTCCATATATTACAACTCACATTCATTCAACATACAATAGATATGCAAATTAGTATCCGGATATATCATTCCTCACACTTAGCCACTTAGGCTTTATCCTCATAATTTCAAATCTTTTACACAAATGGCTATTTCTAAGACTCTCAGCCCAACTCAGTCTCAGTTCTCATAATTAATGGAGGCTCTCTGCCCAACTCAGTCTCCACTATCACACGTATACCTCACATCAATCAATATGCATGTATATCATATTTCTCACAATAATAAATATCAATCCATACCACCTCCAATGGCTTTATACACATTTCAATACAAACACTATCTCAATCAATATTTTAATATTCTTATAAGCATTACATACATATATATCATTCTTACCACGACCAAACATAGTTATATATTCATCTATCTTGCCATTTAAATGATATATATAATTCAACATAGTTAAATAACTATAGTTACTTGAAGAATAATTACATGTAAGAATTATATCAATAATTACTTACAAAAAGGCTTCAACTCTTTCACAAGCAAAGTTCCTCCTATTGAGTAGGGTTTCCACTTTCTCTTCCAACTCCTACACATACATAATATACCAAATTCCACAAGCAAACATTACAATTCATTCTTAATTCATATAAGGCAACTAAATGCTCAAAATCCAATATGACCTAAACACACACACAAGTCTAATAATCCCCAAATTGCTACCAAAGCTAGGGTTATATGTTTATAGCAAATTCTAATTGGAATCACTCAATTTGGATGTTTCCATTAATTAGGGATTTTAGAATTTACTTGGCCAAAATAGAACAAAACAGGGCATCTAGTGAGCAGTAAAATGTTCGGTCTCAATTGACCTTCTTAGCAATGAATTTAACCAAAACTCAAAAATAAAAGTTTAAGAGGACTCTCTGAAGTTTCCAGGGAGTCTAACCTCACTCAAGCAGAGCTGTATAGCACCAGTCAGAGCAATAGCAATGGGACTGAAAAACAGAGGAAATATACCCAAAATTACAACCAACCAAAATCAACAAGTAAGCTTACCAAATTGACTTCAATGGATAAAAGACTCCTTAATGTCCCCCAAATGCTAGCTTAAACAAGATTAAAACCCTCAAAATCTAATAAAAAAATCATTCTTCTTCTTCTTCTTCCCCCAATTCTCTACACAGTATTCACATATACACCCACACATGTACACACCAACTAATCAAACAATTCCTCTTGGCCATCCTTTAAAGTCCTCCATCTCATAATTACATACTAAGTATAATTATTACTTAAAAATAATAACAATAATAATAATAATATTATAATAATATATATATATCTATATATCCTCACAAATAGCTACTTAACTCCTTAATGATGTGGAGCAATTCACTTTAGCCCAAAACTTTAGAAAGGTAACAATTCACTCCAAACTTCCTTTCTAATTTGATCATTCTCTACATTTATACCCATACTTAAACTTAAATAAAGTCTACCAATTCTTATGCATAAAATGTAATATGCACATCACTCACACGTGTGCTAAAAGGGCAGGTATTACAGGTGCGTACACAGTCCTAGTGTAGCCCATTAGGTAGCATGTTCTACTACTATCCTCCAAAAAATCACATTAAAATGCAAACCATATCAATATATAAACAACATCCAAAACAAAAATCCAACATTCACATATATATATATAATAATAATAATAACAATAATAACAATATTAATAGTATCATAATTATCACAAAGTAATTAAAGGTCTAATGCAACATATCATTTTCATTTCACATTAAACATCAAAATATGGATGCTGGGTAAAATTTTCTATATGAAATGCATACACATAATAATAACTCACAGGTGGAACGTGCTACTCAGCGCTGACTCAACTGGCCCTATCCTAAAGGTCCCACTCCTAGTGTGGTTATAGAAAAAGATAAAATAGGGTTAAAATTCTATCTTTACACTCTAGATTTTTAAGGAAGAGTCTCAATCTAAGACACAATTCTAATTAAAATCCAATAATTAGCACATACTGATGTCACGTTTTATGAGAAATCTACCGAAAACTCGGCAGAATCTCCTTTGTAAAATGGACATTTCTCTACTAAAAGTAGAGCCATTCCTGCATAAAACAACACTTTTATAATTTCAAAACCCTTTAACTTGACTTAAGCTCCCGAACTACACTTTTATACCCAATTGAGAACCAATACATTTACACACATATATACCACATAATTCTATCAAGTCTAGTAACATATCATGGAAAATAATTAAGCTATTAAAATTCAATTCATTTAAACATTTAGAATGTAAAGGAAATTCATTTTCAAACCATAATAAAAATTCTCATTTAACATAACCAAAATCAACAATTTAAAACAATTAAAGTTATAACTTTCTTTAAACTTTCATAACTAAAATTATTGTTAAACATAAATAAACTATTTAAATAACTCAAATATATTATTAAAGAAACTCATTTAAGCATTTGAAATAATAAAGAAATTCATTTTTTCCAAAATTACTTCCGATTAACTAAAAATTGCAATTTACTTATAAAATTTATTTCCATACTTTTATTATTTAAAAATCAGTCTTAAACATGTTAAATAACCTTGATTTTTAATTAAAACTGAATAAAAAATAAAATATCGATTTTCTGCTAAAAATATATTTAAACATATTCTTCAAATTTCTTCCAAATATTATATCTTAAATTCTACAAATAATTTCATAAAACTCATTTTATAAAGTTTAGGGGAAAGTACATATTTATACCCTGTGGTTTCAAGTTTTTACACATCTAACCTTGTGATTTTTTTCGTGACATATAACTACCCTGAGAAACTTTTCGTTAGCACATAACGGACAAAGTCCCTAACGACGTAAAGTCGGCTGATGTGGCGTCCAATTGGCGTCCGACCTGGCTCCTACGTGGAGCCAACTTAAGGAAAAAAAACCTAATATGGATTTAGGGGTTTTAAACCCCTAAATCAAATAATGACCCATGTCCTTCTTCAAACAAAAAATCAAAAAATCAAATCCTTGAAGATGATGAATTCAGAATTGTCACAAAGTAGTAGTTATAGCAGAGAAGATAAGTGTGTATGTGGATTTCCTGTTGCGACGAAAACATCAAAGACTCCCCAAAATAAAGGGAGGAGATTTCGTGGCTGTGGAAGGTATGATTCATCCTCGAGATATGATTATTTTGAGTGGGTTGATCCTCCAACCTCTTCGACTATGCATGGGTTTGAAATGATTCCTTTGTTGGTGGAAAATGTGCAGTCATATGAGTGTGAAATTATAGAATGCAAGGTGCGAGAAGCTGAACTTCAGGGAGAAGTAATGAAATTGAAACAGTTGGTTGAACGAATTAAAGGTGAAGTGAAGAGATCAAGCGAAGAAATTAAGAAATTGCAAGTTGAAGTGAAGAAAAGGCAAGGGCTTACTGCTTTGGGTTCATGTAGGTGGTTGAAAAAATAGGTTTTGGGTTTGACAATGACATGGTTAATTGTAATAATTTACCGTGTTTATGTAATGGAATTAAGTACAGTTGATGGAACTATATATTTGGAATGACAGGGTGATGGTAATATGATGTTGAAGAAGCTGCATTATATTTGAGTTGCAATATTTTCGTTGGTAGTGAAAATATCTATTAGGTGTTTGTTGTAATGTATAAATGAAACCTTTGTTAATGGAAAAACTATGTTGTAGTAGTTGGCACTTATCACAATATTGCAGCTATATTAGGCACAATGGCACTAATTAGCTTAACAACACCCTGTTCGATAAAATGAAGAATCTCAAAACCAATATATAAAGAAAACATTATTTTAATAAATACAAAATATAATAAATATGTAAATGGTAATTGCTGCCATTTACATTAATTCAAAATATAATAAACAACTCAATACAACAACTGAGTTTGTTGATTATCAGTACAAAAAATCAATAGTTTTGCTTTCCTATAAGCTTCATAAGACAAAAACACCAAAATAAAATAAACTAAGTTTGTTGATTGTCAGTACAACAACTTAGTATTATAACAAGAACATATATATATAATGAAATTAAGTTAAACTATAGGTATTGGTTCTGTAAATTCTCCATAGAGGTTGATGTAGCTTTCCTCTGACATTGTAATTTCCTCTGAGATTTCCTCTGTGTGCATAGAGGGTCAGTTGGTTGGGAATAACTTATTCTTGTTCTTGGTTGAACCTAGTGATCACTGAAAATAATTAGAATTTGGCACAACAACCAAGTAAATTGATTTCAAAACAACAACAACCTGCTCATTAGTGTGCGATAATGGTTGTGAACATGAAGCTGTATCCCTTTTCTTTTGGCCTCTTTTGTTGACAGGTGCCTAACATGATAGATTTCAGTAAAGTAAATAGAGTGTCTAAATGAAAAAAATGTTGATAATGAGGAAAAAATAAATTAAGTACCATGTTTTTTTTTTAACCTCATTCTCTTATGCCAAGCTATTTCTCCTGTAATCCCTGCTTTACAGCCTCTCACATTATGGCCCTGTTGACCACAATTCCCACAGACTACAACACAACCAGCTCGAGACACTTTGTATGGGTTGGCAGGCTCTTCAGATGATCGAATTTGTTTCTTCTTTGGCCTACCAGCTAGCTTTTTTAGTATGTTAGGCATAATGTCTGGATATGCTGTCTTCTCCCACTCTTCCTTGCTTGGTACTAGATTTATTATGTGTCTATACACAGCCAAATAAGTCTCCTTCGAGAAGTACTTGTGCACAAACTGTTCAGGTGCCTGTCTATTAACATAAATTGCAGATATTGCATGCTTACAAGGCAAACCAGTTAGGTCCCAATGCCTACAGCTGCAACTCATGTCAGCAAGGTTAACACAACTTTGTGTGTCATAATAGTCCACTTCATATTTGAGTTCACCTGCAGCAGTACAAAAGCAATTCCTACTGTCCACTTTTATTTTTTCTAAACTATCTTACACATTAGGACATATGTCACCCTTATATCTCAATATGCCAGTGTATTTAACATGCATCATTTTCATTAATTTTTTCCTAATCCACTCAAGCATACTTAAAATGGGCATGTCTCTACCTTCTTTAATATATGAGTTGAATGACTCACTGATATTGTTCTAGATTGCATCACATTTGGTGTTTGATGAGAAATAACACCTGGCCTAACACTTTGGATCTCTGTTAACAACCCATTTATAAGCTTTAGGATCTGCCTCTTTTAATTTCTGCATATGAGCTTCAAAAGTTCTGATTGTAGTGGAAGCAGCTGCATTCCATACCAATTTCTTGTCAACATGCCTAAACAGTGGCTTGAAATTCTCAACCATATGCTTAACACAAAATATGTGTTCAACATTAGGCATAGTCAAGTCAAAAACTTCAACCAGTCCCTGAATCACAAATGATCAAGTATTCAGTATTATACTTAGTAATAACAACGAAAAAAAATTATTTACAAATGGAAATAGTTAACTCACTTTCTGTTTATCAGACATGAAGACCCATTGAGTCTCATTAGGATGTCCAAAATCCTTACATAGAAGCCCTAAGAACCACGCCCATGAGTCTTTGCACTCTATGTCCACCACAACATATGCAAGGGGAAACATATTGTCATTTCCATCCTTTGTAACAGCACAAAGCATCTGTCCACCCATTGGAGTTGTCAAGTGGCATCCATCTAACCCAATTAGAGGCCTTAATCCTGAAAGATAGCCATACTTCTGAGCAGCCAGTCTTATGTATATGTAATGAAAAATTATGATCTCTTTAGGCATACTTGTCACTATCATTTCATTATCAATTGACAACTCACTTACAGACAACTCTGTTTTCAGCTTCACTAAGCTCCCTGGATTTGTCTTCTTCACGGTTTCAGTATAATCCCATAGTCGCCTATACTGCTCTTTCACATCCCCTTCAAGGATTTTCTTACATTTTCTCTTTGTCCTATAGCATTGTGCAAGAGAGACATCATGTCCTAACTTCCTTTGCAATGTCTTTTGCATTACATGAACTTTCCAATTGGGATTATCCCTAATATCATCCAAGAACTTATCTGCCAAGTAAACTGAGTCAACTAGAGTATTTTTAAATTCCCTTGGACATATATGCACATGATTGAATGTCTTAATTTGGAATGTATTTAAGTCTCTAAGCTTTGATGCATGAATTCTAAACCCACACTTATTCCTACACAAAGCAGTCACCCTCTCTGAAGAACATTTGTTCAAAATGTAATTGTAACCTCGTCTTATAGAGCACTCCTTCAAAGCTTTGCGAAACACAATCCTGTTTGTAAATCTCATACCCTTGCATAACTGTGGATCCTTCATTCCTGTGACTTCGTTAAAATCTTGATACGATTGAAGCCCTTCATCTTCTGACCCCTTCAAACTACCACAATCATTACTATCAATATTGGCCTCATTAAACTCTTCAAAATCTGCATCATTCAAATCATTTGTTGTAGCTCTTCTTGCTACAGCTGGCTGGTCAGTGTTTGGTGCCTCTATCTAGCCACCTGGTATGTTTGAGAAAATGTCATCATCACTCCCTTCTAAATCATCATACATATTGCTGACCTCACAGGTACTCTATATTTCTATTGAGCTTAATTCACTGATCTCACTAGGATAGTAGTCACTACTGAATCATCATCCCACCAATCACCTTCACTAGTATTCTGATCACTTACATTCTGATCATCTGCAACCTCAATATCAGTTTCACTATCACATGCACTGTAAGTGCTGTTCTAATCACCTAAATTTTGAACACCTTCACTTGCATTCTGATAACTTGAATTTTGAACCACTTTCTCTGGTACACTGTCATGTGCATCACTTTCAGGTCTATTCTCATCACCTGAATGCTCAACCCCATCATAAGCTTCATAGTCTTTTGAATTATCATTTTTAAATTCTCTCATACCTACATACTCATCAGCATTTTCACATTCTTCACAGTCACTATTTCCTCCTTTTTCAGGTGTGGGCTCTTTTTCAGTGGGAGTAAAGGGCATGTAAACAAAGGACTCATCATTTTTTGCATTTTGACGAATGCCAATATTCAGGGGATCTGCAATTTTAACAAAATATATTTCCATATAGGGGTATCCCTTGTTATATTCCAACATGTTCATCATATCTCTGTCTTCTAAAATCGCATCAAAAGCCTCATTGCCACTTATTCCCCACAATTTGTACCACATTCTACACCCTCTTTTATATCCCCATGCATTACAATACCATTGCAATTCAAAGAAAGATAGACGGTCTACATCGAAATCATTCATTTCTTCTATTGTCCCACCCTCATACACCATATTAGGACTTTCAACCCAATATCCTCCATGGTAAATACGCAGATTCACAGTACCCATTGCCTACAAAAGATTGCCATAGACATGCATGCATCAAAAATTTGCATAAAAGTTAAACTTTTTTCATGATCTATTGTCACTATCAATTAAATTCAAAAAAAAAACACTCCTACTTACCATAACCCCTAACCAGTACCCGATACTCCCTTCATGCTACCCATTTAAGCTACCTGTTAACCTAAACCCTATAACCCTTCTATATATGACAATGGATCATTTCAATATTGTATTTACATACCTTGTGCCTCACGTAATGATGTGCCTTCTTTGCTATGTTGTGCAAGTTTCTCAAATAGATTACTCAACAATCATCAAATGGTCTTCATTCTTCTTCATGCTCCAATGTTAGAAAGAAAATCAAGCAAATTTCATCACTTAATTAACCAATTACAGAATATTCACTAAGCTAGAGTACTCTCACGCTGAATTGATTTGGGGATTGTAGATGGTTTTGTAATGAAATGGGTCATTGTTTGATTTAGGGGTTTAAAACCCCTAAATCCATATTAGGTTTTTTTTTCTTAAGTTGGCTCCATGTAGGAGCCAGGTCGGACGCCAATTGGACGCCACATCAGCTGACTTTACGGCGTTAGGGACTTTGTCCATTATGTGCTAATGGAAAGTTTCTCAGGGTAGTTATGTGTCACGAAAAAAACTACAAGGTTAGATGTGTAAAAACTTGAAACCACAGGGTATAAATATGTACTTTCCCCTAAAGTTTAATCTATAAATTTTTTAGTATTTAATAAAAATATAAAACACCCGAACCCAGAACAGTAACCAGAACAGTGAAAACCCGAAAATTCTAACAAATTTAAAAAATTATGAAAAATATATCAATGGAAAGATCTTAACTCCTATTTTATTTCTCATAACTACCACAAAGCCTAATTTCTACTCAAATCAAAGAAATCAGAACTTAAAGTTCCAAAACCTAGAAATTGCAATTACCTCCAATTGAGGTGGCTACCAGCGTTGATCGAAAGAATTACCGGAGGAAAAACGATGCCCAGAGGTTGGTGAACAAACCGGCAGCGACAGAGGTGGCAATTGGCAGTGGTAACCTCTCCTTTTTATTGACTGTTTGAATGGAATGGAGGGAGGAGAGTAGGAAATGGTTGTTGCTGGCCGAAGGTTAGTGACGACGAGGAAGAGCTACTGCGACGGGTGGTGGTCGGTGGCTGGCAATGGCAGGAGGGAAGGAGAAGAGAAGAGAGAAGAAAGAAAAGAAAAGAAAAGAAAAGAAAAGAAAAGAAAAGAAGGAAAGAAATAAGTTTTGTAAAATAAAATGTATATTATATTAAGAGTGGAAATTTTACCCATTAAATCTCTCTTTGAAAATATTTTTAGCAAAATAATACTCAACTTTTAAATTTTATCACTAATTATATACACACACATAAATATATATAAATACATAAAAATGCCATCATAAATAAAATAAAATAAATTACTAATATTTAATTATATAAAATTATAGGGTGTTACAATCTTTCCCCCTTATAAAAATTCATCATCGAATTTTAAGAATTAATATAAAACAACAATAATAAAATCATGGGGGAAACAAGTAAGGATAGGTTTTACGCTTTTCACTTTCAGTCTTCTAGGTGACTCTATACCACCATTCCTTCACATCACCTTAACCATAGGAATTTGCTTAGACCACAACTATCGAACATGCGAATCCACAATGGCAATTGGCTTCTCTTCATAAGTTAAGTCCTCACTCACTTCCACACTCTGGGGTTGCAAAATATGCGAAGGATCTGAAATATATTTTCTGAGCATCGGAACATGAAACACTGGATGCACTTGAGATAAATTTGGAGGTAAAGCTAACTGATAAGTAACTTTACCAACTCTCTCTAGAATCTCGGAAGGCCCTATATACCTCGGTGCCAACCGTCCTTTCTTGCCAAATCTCATAACACCCTTCATTGATGATACTTTTAAGAACATATAATCCCTAACTTGGAATTCTACATCCTTTCACTTTGGGTCTACATAGTTTTTCTGCCTACTAGTTGCTATTTCCAATCTTCTTCTGATCAAAGAAACTTTCTCAGACGTATCTTTAATATTTTCTAGTCCAAGTATCTCTCTTTCTCCAACTTCATTCCAACACAGAGGGGACCTATACTCCCTTCCACATAAAGCTTCATAAGGTGCCATCTCAATACTACTGTGATAACTGTTGTTATAAGCAAATTCTCCCAATGGCAAATGATCATCGCAATTGCCTCCAAGATCCATTACACACATTCTCAACATATCCTCAAGTGTTTAGATCATTCTCTCTGATTAACCATCCATTTGAGGATGAAAAGCAGTGCTAAAATCAAGTCTGGTACCCAATGCTTCCTGTAATTTCTGCTAAAACCATAAGGTAAACACCGAATCTCTATCAGAAATAATAAAAAAAGGCACCCAATGAAGACACACAATGTGCTTGATGTACAGTCTAGCCAATTTAGCCACTGAATAAGTAGCTTTAACTGGTAGAAAGTGAGCTGATTTCATTAACCTATCCACTATCACCTAAATAGAATCATATATATCCTTTGAATAAGGTAACTTTGTCATAAAATTCATGATAATTCTCTCTCATTTCCACTCAAGAACCAGAAGAGGCTGAAGTTTTCCTAAAGGCTTTTGGTGCTCTACTTTCACTTGCTGACATGTTAAACACTTGAAAACAACTTTTGATCTTTCTTCATTCCATTTTACTAATAAATATCATTTATGTTATAGTACATCTTGGTAGAACCAGGATGTACACTATAAGCTATATAATGAGCTTCCTCCAATATCTTTTCTCTTAAATTATGCACATTAGGAACACACAATCTTCCACTAATCTAAAGAACACCTTCATCATCAAGATTAAAATCAGTATACCTCCCTTCACGAACTTTCTCCATAAGCTCTAATAAATCAAGATCTCGGCTTTGAGCTGCCTTAATCCTATCCCTCAATATCGATCTCACTCTGAACTGGGCTATCAATCCCCCTGACTTGGTTATCTTCATCCTTAATCCTTGGTCTACTAACTTGTGCATCTCTTAGATCAAAGACCTCCTTTCCACACTAATATGAGTAAAACTACCTGAAGACTTCCTGCTCAAAGCATCTGCCACTACATTAGCTCTACCTAGGTGGTATAGAATGTCATAATCATAGTCTTTTAGAAGTTCCAACCATCTTCTTTATCTCAAATTCAGGTCTCTCTGTTGAAAAATGTACTTCAAACACTTGTGGTCAGTGAAAATTGAACATGTCACCCCATACAGATAATGTCTCCAAATCTTAAGAGCAAAGGTAACAACGGCCATCTCTAAGTCATGAGTAGGATAGTTCTGCTCGTACTTCTTTAATTGTCTAGAAGCATAAACTACTACCCTACCATCCTGTATCAATACAAGCCTAAAGCCAACTCTAGAAGCATCACAGAACACAGTAAACTTGTCTACTCCATTAGGAAATGTCAATACTGGTGCCGTAGTCAACTTCTCCTTTAGTAGCTGAAAGCTATTTTCATATTCTTCTGAGTTAGGTAGGTCATAGGTGCTGTAATCCTCGAGAAATCCTGAACAAACCTCCTATAATACCCTGCCAAACCTAAGAAACTTTGAATCTCCGTAACAAATGTCAGTTTACACCATTAAGATACTGCCTCAATCTTTTATGGATCTACTTAAATACCATTCTTAGACACTACATGCCCAAGAAATGCCATACTTTCAAGCCAAAAATTACACTTAGAGAACTTAGTATAAAGCTGATGTTCCCTTAGTGTCTATAACACTATTTTCAAATGATACACATGTTCTTCCATGCCCGTTGAATACACCAATATGTCATAAATATTACAAACTAATCCAAAAATGGTCTGAACACCATATTCATCAAGTCTATAAAAGTTGCTGGTGCATTAGTCAATCCAAAAAATGTCTTAACAAATTTATTATGGCCATATCTCGTACGGAATGCCATTTTAGAAATCTCTACTTCTCTGATCCGCAACTGGTGATAACCCGATTTTAAGTCAATCTTAGAGAAGAAATGTGCACCTTGAAGCTGATCGAATAAATCATCTATCCTCAGAAGTGGATACTTGTTCTTAACAGTCACTTTATTTAATTCTCTGTAGTCAATACACAATCTGAGTGTACCATCATTTTTCTTTATAAACAACACTGGTGCACCCCAAGGAGAAGTGCTGGGTCTAATGAAACCCTTATCCAACAACTCTTGCAACTGCTCCTTTAACTCTTTTAACTCTACAGGAGCCATCCTATAAGGTGGCATAGAGATACGAGCTGTGCCTAGAACTACATCAATGTAAAATTCTATCTCTTTGTAAGGTGGAAAACTCGACAATTCATCAGGAAAGACATTAGGAAACTCATAAGCTATAAGAACATCTGAAATGGATTTCTATTCTGCTGCTGTGTCCCTGACCAAAGCCAAGTATCCTTAACATTCCTTTCTAAGCATCTTTCTTGCCATAATGGCGGAGATAAGATTTTGAGGTGCATAACTCTTATCACCTAATAACTTGAATTCTTCCTCAGTAAGAATTCTGAAATTTACCACTATACTACGACAATCCAAAGTGGTGTAATGCTGAGACAACCAATCCATTCCCAAAATCACATTAAAGTTAATCACATCAAGCAATACCAAATCTACTGGCAACTCTCTGCCCTCTACTAACATAGGACAACCAAGAAAAATAACATCAGTGTCCAATGGATCACTCAAAAGTGTGGCAACTAATAAAGGAATCATCATCCTCGCATCTTGCTAACTCATCTTCGAAGCAAATACAAGAGATATAAAAGAATGGGTAGCACCCAGATCAACCAAAACTCTAACCTCAAAGTAACATAACGAAAGTGTACCTACTATGATTACATTGGATGCCTGAGCATCCTAAGGAGTGAGGGTGAAAACCTGAGCCTATCCTCTACCTCCCTGTTGACTGGTAGAAGACTGCCAAAAACCTCTAGCATTGCCTGTACCTCCTTTACCTCGACCCTGCTGGCCTACAAACTGTGGAGGACCCTGATACTGGACTAGTGGTGGTTGAAACTGTGCTTGGGCTACACTAGCTATAGAAGCCTGAGGAAACTACCACTGGAAACCCAAATGAGGACATGATCTAGCATAGTGCCCTATCTGTCCACATCTAAAGCATACTCTTAGAGTCATATAACATGGTCCCTGATGGACTCTGCCATAAGTCTGACAAACACTAGTTACAGATCCTGTACTACCATACCCCAAACTCTGACCACTATTGCTACTAGTAGCACCTGAACCAAATCTGGTAGGTCTACGAGCCCCACTACGGCCATGTCTATCACTTATGTGAACCCTATATGGAGGTCTCTGGCCTTACTAAAAAGGTCCTCTAGGTTGACTACTAGTGCCCATCTAAAATATTGTATGTTGTGCACTCTGAGATCCTTCTACTATAATACCTTTGGTCTGATAATAATTGGGTATAACTCCTTGTCTGATGAGCCTCTGCTCAATCTCTTTGGCTAGCTCCATCACTGCCTCTAGAGTTAAACCTACTATAGGCATCCCAGTAAAAGTAGTTTCCAAACCAGTGACATAGGTAGTGATAGTAAAATACTGATCCCTCATCATATCTTTTGCATAGTGGGACAGTCTGAAAAACTCCTTAGTATACTCCTCCATTGATCGATCACCTATGGATATATTAGTCAATCAAAGTCTGTAGCTCATCCTCATCGGCTCTGGATAAAATCATCTCATAAACCTCTGTCTGAATTAGGCCTAGGTAAGAGTAGTCATGTGGGGTTGAATCACCTGAATGAACCAATCCAATGCTGCCACTCAACAGATAACTCCATAACTGATGCTCAGTATGTGCAATCTGAGTCCTCGACTCAATAGCATGAAGAAAATTCAGTGGATCCGTAGTCCCATCATAAGAAATCCTACAAACTCTAGCATAATATACAACTGCCTCTGGGTCTGATATATCCTGAGCTCTCTGCTGAAATAAAGACTGCATAGGTGGTACAACTTGAGGCATAGCTGCTGCACCTGCTGAACTCCTGGTGCATAGGCAGCATCATCAAAACTCTAAGCCGTAAGCTCCTCATCCTACTGTTCCTATTGTCTACGATGACCAACGGCCTCTCTAGGTATACCCCAACACTTAGTTGGCTGTATTAGTGCTGGAGCCTTATCTTGATAAGACTCTTCATCATCGGCCTGTGGAGCGGCTTGCGCTCTCTTCATACTGAAAAGAAAAGAAATAAAATATATATATTAGGCAACAAACAGATATCCTAACGGTTACACGAAAATCTAAAAGCAAAGAAGACTTTTCAAGGATATAGTCGAACCTAATTGCTGTAGTAGTTTCAAAGAAAACTCAAACCCTACTAACCTAGGTTATACAATACTAAACCTAAGCTCTGATACCAACTTTGTCATGACCCAAACCCAAAGGTCATGACCGGTGCTAGGAAACAATAATTCACATAAAATTCAGAACCCGTAGCAAGCCTAAAACACAATATTCATGCATAATATAATTATAAATTTACCTTAGAATTAAAACTTTTAAACTTAAAAACATCATCTATATCTAGCATCATATTAGAATATTTAAACATATATGCTAATAACATTACATCTGCTAATATATATCTTAACATACTACTACAATAACATACTACTATTGCAATATCTAAATAATACAAATAAGGGTTAGATTAAGATTTATATAAATCAACCGGTGAAGAATGAGTCAAATAAAGAGGACGACTATGTGACGCCTATAGGCCTGTAGGGAGAAATCCTGAAAAATAATTGAGGAGAATCAGACCTTACTTTTATGCTTATACATAATAATAATTCACTTAGTAAGGTCTGATTCTCCTCAATTATTTTTCAGGATTTCTCCCTACAGGACTTACACAGTCGTCCTCTTCGCCGGACTCATTCTTTACTGGTTGATTTATGTAAATCTTAATCTAACCTTTATTTGTATTATTTAGATGCTACAGTAGTAGTATATTAAGATATATATTAGCAGATGTAATGTTATTAGAATGTATGTTTAAATATTCTAACATAATGTTAGACATGGATGATGTTTTTAAGTTTAAAACTTTTAATTCTAAGGTAAATTTATGATTATGTTATACATAAATGTTATGTTTTAGGCTTGCTTCAGGTTCCGAATTCGTGTGAATTTCTGATCCCTAGAGCCGGTCATGACCCCTGGGTTTGGGTCGTGACAAAGTTGGTATCAGAGCCAGGTTTAGTATTGTGTGACCTAAGTTAGTAGGGTTTGAGTTTTCTTTGAAACTACTGCAGTAATTAGGTTCGACTATATTCTTGAAAAGTCTTCTTTACTTTTAGATTTTTGCGTGACCATTAGAATATCTGTTTGTTGCTTGAAATGTGTGTTTTATTTCTTTTCTTTTCTTTTTAGTATGAGGAGAGCGCGAGCCGCTCCACAGGCCGATAAGGCCGATGATGGAGAGTCTTATCAGGATGAGGCTCCACCCCCAGTATAGCCAACTAGGCATATGGGTAGACCTAGAGGGTCCCTTGGTAGTCCTAGACAGCAGGAACAACAGGATGAGGAGCCTGTGGCTCAGGGTTTTGATGATGCTTTCTAAGCACTAGGAGTTTAGCAAGGTGCAACAGCTATGCCTCAGGTTGTACCACCTATGCAACCTTTATTTCAGCAGAAAGCTCAGGATATGTATGACCTAGAGGCAACTGTATATTATACTAGAGTTACCAAGATTTCTTATACTACTCTTACTTAGACCTAGTTCAGAGAGAGGCTTATGAGATGATTTTATCCAGAGCCGATGAGGATGAGCTACAGACTTTGATTGACTAATATATCCAAAGGTGATTGATCAGTGGAGGAGTATACTAGGAAATTTTTTAGACTTTCCCGCTATACAGAGGATATGATGAGGGATTAGTATTTTGCTATCACTACCTATGTCACTAGTTTGGGAATTATTTTTGCTGAGATGCCTACAGTATGCTTAACTCTAGAGGCAGTGATGGAGTTAGCCATAGAGATTGAGCAGAGGCTCATCAGACAAGGAGTTATGCCCGATTATCATCAGACCGGAGGTGCTAGAGTAGCAGGATCTCAGAGTGCACAATATACAGTATTTCAGATTGACACTAGTAGTCAGCCTAGAGGACCTTTTTAGTAAGGCTAGAGACCTCCATATAGGGTCCACATGAGTGGTAGAAATGGCTGTAGTGGGGCCCGCAGACCTACCAAATTTGGTTCAGGTGCTACTAGTAGCAGTAGTAGTCAGAGTTTGGGGTAGTACGGGATCTGCAACTAGTGTTTGTCAAACTTATGGCAGAGTCCATCAGGGACCATGTTATATGACTCTAGGAGTATGCTTTAGATGTGGACAGACATGGCACTATGCTAGATCATATCCTCATTTGGGTTTCCAGCAGTAGTTTCCTCAGGCTTCTACAGCTAGTATAGCCTAAGCACAGTTTCAACCACCACCAGTCCAGTATTAGGGTACTTTATAGTTTGTAGGCTATCAGGGCCGAGGTAGAGGAGGTATAGGCAGTGCTAGAGGTTTTGGGCAGGCTTCTACCAGTCAATAGAGAGGTAGAGGATAGGCTCGGGTTTTTACCCTTGCTCCTCAGGATGCTTAGGCATCCAATGCAGTTATAACATGTACACTTTCAGTATGTTACCTTGAGGATAGAGTTTTGGTTGATCCAGGTGCTACCCATTCTTTTGTATCTTTTGTATTTGCTTTGAAGATGAGTTGGCAAGCTGTGAGGATGATAACTTCTTTATAAGTTGCCACACCTTTAAGTGATCAGTTAGACACCAATGTTATTTTTCTTGGGTGTCCTGTGTTAGTAGAGGGTAGAGAGTTGCCTGTAGATTTAGTGTTGCTTGATGTGATCTTGGGAATGGATTAGTTGTCTCAGCATTATGCCACTTTGGATTATCATAGTAAAGTGGTGAATTTCAGAATTCTTGGTGAGGAAGAATTCAAGTTCTTGGGTGATAAGAGTTCTGCACCTAGGAATCGTATCTCCACCATTACAGTAATAAAGATGCTTAGAAAGGGATATCAAGGATATTTGGCTTTGGTCAAGGACACAGTAATAGAATAAAAATCCATTTCAGATAGAGCTTGTGAGTTTCCTGATGTCTTTCCTGATAAATTACCAGGTTTACCACCTTACAGAGAGATAGAATTTTGCATTGATGTGGTTCCAAGCACAGCTTCTATCTTTATGCCACCTTATAGGATGGCTCATGCAGAGTTGAAGGAGCAGTTGTAAGAGTTATTAGATAAGGGTTTCATTAAATCCAGTACTTCTCCTTGGGGTGCACCAGTGTAATTTATAAAGAAGAAGGATGGTACACTCAGATCGTGTATTGACTACAGAGAATTTGAACAAGGTGACTGTCAAGAACAAGTATCCACTTCCAAGGATAGATGATTTATTCAATCAGCTTTAGGGTGCACAGTTCTTTTCTAAGATTGACTTGAGATCGGCTTATCACTAGTTGCGGATCAGAGAAGCAGACATTTCTAAAATGGCCATTATGAGTTTGTTGTGATGTCTTTTGGATTAACCAATGCACCGGAAGCTTTAATGAACTTGATGAATAGGGTGTTTAGACCATTTTTAGATCAGTTTATAATAGTATTCGTTGATGACATATTGGTGTATTCGAAGAGCATGGAAGAACCTGTGTATTATTTGAGAACAGTGTTGCAGACACTAAAGGAACATCAGCTTTATGCTAAGTTCTCTAAGTGTGATTTTTGGCTTAAAAGTGTGGCATTCCTTGGGCATGTAGTGTCTAAAAATGCTATTCAAGTAGATCCATAAAAGATTGAGGCAGTATTTGAATGGCCTAGACCGATATCTGTTATGGAGATTCAAAGTTTATTAGGTTTGGTAGGGTATTATAGTAGGTTTGTTTAGGATTTCTCGAGGATTGCAGCACCTATGACCCGCCTAACTCAAAAGAATGTGAAGTTTGTGTGGTCAGAAGCATGTGAAAATAGTTTTCAGCTACTAAAGGAGAAGTTGACTACGACACCAATATTGACATTGCCTAATGAAGAAGACAAGTTTACTGTGTTTCTGGTGATACTTCCAGAGTTGGCCTTAGGTGTATATTGATGCAGGATGGTAGGGTAATAGCTTAGGCTTCTAGACAATTGAAGAAGCACGAGCAGAACTATCCTATTCTTGACTTAGAGATGGCCGTTGTTATCTTTGCTCTCAAGATTTGGAGACATTATCTATATGGGGTGACATGTGAGATTTTCAATGGAACGGAGGGAGGAGAGGAGGAAGTGGTTGTTGTTGGCCGGAGGTTCGTGACAACGGGGAGGAGCTGCTGCGGTGGGTGGTGGTCGAGGCGGCTGAAGGGAGGTGGCGGGTGGTGGCTGGTAATGGCAGGGGGGTGGAGAAGAGAAAAGAGAAGAAAGAAAAGAAAAGAAAAGAAAAGAAAAGAAGGAAAGAAATGAGTTTTGTAAAATAAAATATATATTATATTAAGAGTGGAAATTTTACCCATTAAATCTCTCTCTAAAAATATTTTTAGCAAAATAACACTCAACTTTTAAGTTTTATCACTAATTATATACACACACATAAATATATATAAATACATAAAAATGCCATCATTTAAATAAAATAAAAAAAATTACTAATATTTAATTACATAAAATTATAGGGTGTTACATAAGTTTTATTGCATTAAATCTTTAAAGTTCAATTGTGTTATATCAAACCCTCATACTTTTGTTTTTGCATGCATTAAGGATTTCTTTTAAAAATTTTCTCCCTAAACTTATTTTTAAATATCAAATTACTAAACTTTCAATATATTTTTTTTGTCATTTTAATACAATTTAAAAAACTTACAACATGTTGTATGTTTTCCATTAAATAAGAATCTAACAAATTAAATAAATTAAAAACAGATGTTTTTATTTTTATTTAAACATATTAGTTTAAAGGTAAAATATCTTTAATTCAAATTAGTAATTTTTATTATTTTATTGTTTTATTATTATTAGATAAATAATGTTTTAATAATAATTAAGCATACTAAAAAAATCATACTTTTTGTTTTGAAAAAAAATTACTTTAAACATATTAAAATTTTGGGATTTTTTTCAAAAATATCCAGAAAACCAAAAATAATATCAAAAGTTAGATTGACCAAAAGTGTTTTCAAAAGTAGCTTTAAGCAAATTTTTTTTTTTCAAATCTAGACCATGTTCTTCTAGAAGTTGTTTGGCTCTTTTAGAAGCTGTTTGACTCTTCTAAAAGTTGTTTGATCCTTTTATTTTTTATGAATCAATTTTTTTTTTTTTTACTTTCTTCATTTTTTTCCTCAACATTTTTTTACTAAATTTTTTTTCTATTTGTAAGGTACTGTTTTTTATTAATATTTATTTGCTCAATATTTTTTTACACTCAAAATTTTTTCTATTTTTAAAATACTCTTAACATTTTATTTTTTTCTCAATATTTTTTTATTTTATTTTTTACTCAATATTTTTCTCAATGTTGTTATATATTGTTTAACATATGCACTTCATTCTTATTTCCTGCACTTTGTTTCCTGCACTTCTTCATTTCTTGTACTTTATTTCCTGCACTTTGTTTCCTACACTTCCTTATTTCCTGCACTTCATTTCCTGTAGTTTCCTGCACTTTGTTTCTTTTTTATCAATATTTTTTTGCTCAATATTAATTAGTTTAATTTCTGAATTCTAAATAATTATGAAAAAAATAATTTCTTTATTTTTTCTCAACATTTTTTTCTATTTTTAAGATATTATTTTTTATCAATATTATTTTTGCTCAATATTTTTTTATACTCAAGATTTTTTCTATTTTTAAAGTACTCTGAACATTTTAATTTTTTCTCAATATTTTTTATTTTATTTTTTGCTCAATATTTTTCTTAGGGTTGTTACTCAAATTTGATCCTCCTATTTTTTTTGAATCAAATTTTTTTTTCTACTTTCTTCATTTTTTACTAAACTTTTTTTTTCTATTTTTAAGGTACTATTTTTTATCAATATTTTTTTGTTCAATATTTTTTAATACTCAAGATTTTTTCTATTTTTAAAGTACTCTTGATATTTTATAAAAAAATAACAATAAAACAACAAGCAACAACAAAGCAACAAAAAAGGAACAAGCAACAAGCAACAACAAAGCAACAAAAAAGCAATAAGCAACAACAAAGAAACAAAAAAGCAACAAGCAACAACAAAGAAACAAAAAAGCAACAAGCAACAACAAAGCAACAACAAAGCAACAAGCAACAAAAAAGTAACAAAAAGAAACAACAAGAAATAAAAAGCTAAATTACTCTTTTTTTTTTATCAATATCTTTTTGCTCAATATTTTTTCTCAATATTAATTAGTTTAATTTCTAAATTCTAAATAATTATGAAAAAATAATTATTGACGACTATGAGTAATTTTTTGTTTAATTGACCTAATTTTTATATTCTAAATAATAGTAAGTATTAAAATTAAAAAAATTATTATTTAAAATAAAAAATTATGAAAAAAGCAACAAAAAGAAACAATAAGAAACAAGAAGCAACAAGAAAAAATGAAGAAACAAGAAAGCAATAAGAAACAAAAAAGAAATAAAGAAGAAACAAAGAAGAAACAAAAAAGAAATAAGAAGAAATAAAGAAGAAACAAATAAGAAATAAGAAGAAACAAAAAAGTAATAACAAATCAACAACAAGCAACGAAAAAACAACAACAAAGC
>CATIWO010475922.1:0-14853 GCA_949673435.1 Macaranga tanarius
ATTTTAAAAAGAAAAATATATTTATAAATATATATCTAAAATAGTTTTAAGATATATATATAAATATAAATAAAGGATAATGATAAAACCAAAAAGAGTTTTGGTACTTGTGAAATACTAAATCCTAGAAGATATATATATATGGATATATCATTTAGGAGTTTAGTAGAAGAGAGTTCTCTGCACATCTATCATTCACAAAATATACGTTCCTTTAGAGAAAGAAACACAGAGAGAAAATCGAGAGGAAATGTGCTAGCACACCAACATCGTTTTGGGGTGTTCTGTTCGTGTGGATACGGGTAGAGGACGTTGCTCTTTGGCTGCGTCTATATTCCGATACAAAATAACAAAATGCTCGAGGTAGAGTGTCACCGGAGTGAACCTCCTCTATTCCTTCCTACAATATTGCCTTTGATTTCATATTGGTAAGATTCTACGCTCGATACATATTGATTTAATCTGAACTACTTGGATCTTGGTATGGGTTCTTAGGGTCAAAAGTTTTATTTTTCGCTGCGTGTATGTGACCTAGAACCCAACACCAGTACCATTTTTTAGTACGGTTCGGTACAGGGATACCGTGCCATACCAGTTTTTCGGTACGGAGATTCGATTCTTTCGGAACAGATCGGTATGGTTCGATACGGTTCGGAAATTTAGAAATTTATATTATTGATTAAATTTATATTTATTAGCAATAATTAAATTAAAAAAAATTACTTTAGAACCCATTACAAGAAATAATGAATAATACTAACTAATAAATAAATTAATAAACTTGAATTAAAATGTTACAAGTATATACATATAAGGAATGCATGAAAGGAAACTTTCATTACATATAATTCAACATTTTAACTATCATTTTATAGTTACTCAATTATAATAGATTAATATTACTCCTCATCTATGGTTAATAATAAGTATTTTTTTTTTAAGAAGTTCAATATATAAAAGAGGACTAGAAAAATTCATTTCATATTCAGTTAGGGATTGGTTGACGATAAATTTTCACTATCTTCTATGGTTAATGACATGGATTTGGATTGAATACTCATCTTTGAAGTTATCATTTGTAAAGTATGCAGTATCAAAACTACGTAGTTTTGTCTAACTACATAGTTTTAAGTTATATTTAATAATTTAAATTATATTTTATTTAATAATAAATTATTTTATCGTTGATATATAATTTTTACAATAGAAATCAATAATTTCATTATATATATAAAATTTTTACTAAAGTTACTAACTTTAATTGTATTATATAATATTTATTTAAAGTTGTACTTGATATTAACACTACTTTACATCAAAACTATATAATCATATATCATAAATATGTAATTTCTATTATACTTAGTAATTTTAATTTTATTTAATTCATACTTAATATTAAACTAATATTATACATATTTAATTAATCTTATAATTAGACTTAATAAAAAAAATTAATTTATACCAATTAGGTTAAATGAGTTATATAAGATTATATACAAAATTACATAGTTTTTTTTTTTTTTTATTAAACTACATAGTTTTGAATTGTTTATAACTTAGTAGTTAATTGACACTTAATATTATATATTAATACAAGTATTAGTTTACAAAAACTATTCAATAAGTATTTTAGCTATAATTGATTCAATAATTAGTAATCTTATGGCAATCTTAGTAGTTAATTGATACTTACTATTTTTTTATTTAATAATCTTATACTTAACTATTTATGTTATATGTTAAAATTATATAGTTTTGATATAAAACTACTCAGTTTTTATATGAAATTATGTAGTTTTGTAATGATGTTACTTAACATTAAAGTATAATTTGTAATTTATTTTTTTTATTTACTTAATATTAGATTAGTAGTACACAATATATAATTAATATAAATTATAGTTGTTATTAATAATAATGTAAATATATACATATATATTTAAACTTAATAGTAGTATTATATATACTAATTACTAAAATTATGTACTTAGTTTTATTGTTTTTTGATAAATGATAATATTAAATTATCTAGACTATCTATTTTGATGATATTAAATTATCAATAATAATTTACACCAAATTTATGTAAGTTCTTAATATTGATATTAATACATGTTAAATTATATAACTTTAATCCTTTCATTATGTTTGTTTACTTAATATTAAATTAAATATTGTATAACATATACTTAGTACTTAAATAATTCTTAATTAGTATTAGTACTTAATATGAATGCCAATTTATATTATAACGTTTACTAATAATACTATTAGTCTATTTCTATTAATAATACTATTATTAAGAATATATAATTCTATTATAAATATATAAATTTTTATTATATTCAATAATTTATTTTTTATTTAATATTGAATTAGTTGTGAATAATATTTTATTTTAAATAATTTAAATATTTGTTATAATAGTAATAATAATGAAATTAATAAAAACATTTTGTTAATAATTTATTTATAATATTTTAAAAATAATACATATTAATTTTTATTATATATATATAGTCCCTCTGGGTGGGGGTTTTTCTCTTCTCTTTGTGGGAAGTCTGTCCCTAGGGTTAAGGTTTTTTGCTCTCTTGGTTGAAGCTTTCGAATCTAATTTCTACATCAGGTTTTCCTTTTTTTTTGCAGGATTTGAGCTTACGGCTTCTGGTAGGTATTGGTATGGAAAATATTAGTTTTATTCCCTCGGGAATTGAGGAGAAAATGGTGGTTCTTAAAGATCAGAAGCAGGAGGTTTTGTTTAAGGCTTCGTTATGTCTGGTGGGGAAGGTTTGGTCTGAGAAGAGTTTTAATTCAGTGGCTTTTATAGAAACGATGAAGAAGGTTTGGAAACTGAAACATGGGATGGTGGTAAAGGATATTAAAAGGAACCTCCTTTTCTTTTAATTCCATGATGTGAAAAGATGAAGAGAAAATTATGCAGATGGCCCTATGGTATTTCGACAAAAGTTTGATTGTGTTGGAGAATATAAATGGTGAAGAACAGCCTCAGGATAAATCGCTTTTGTGTGCCCTTTCTGGGTGCGTATATATAATCTACCATTGGTTTGTTTTGATAAAACTTCAGTTGAGGCTATTGCTGGTAAGGCTAGGAAGGTGATACAGGTGGAATTACATGAAGGGGAAGGATGGTGCAGGTCGGTTAGGGTTCAGGTGTGTATTGATTTACGCAAACCGATTGTTAGAGGCAACAAGGTCAGTTTACAACAGAATAAAATTATCTGGATTCCGTTTAAATATGAGAGGCTCCCTACGTTTTGCTATCATTATGGGAGAATTGGACATGCTCTCAAAGATTGTGATGAGGCTGAGGGTGACGACAATGGGCAAGAGTCAGAGTTGGGGGTTACTCCATATGGCAATTGGCTTCATACTTCTCCATTAAAAAATAAAACAGTAAAACAAAAGGAGTCTGGTAGGAGTGAGCAAGATAATGTTCGGCGGCCAATTTTCACCAATGCTGGTAAGGGGAGCAATGAACAAGGTAAGCAGGTGAATGAGGAGGTTATTAGGGATGGGAATATTGATGACATGTGTAGAGATGATACACCGAGTGAAGGTATGCAACTGGGGAGTGCAAATGAGACTGTGACATTGGGTGTATCTTTATCGCAGGTCACTGGTATGGAGGGTAGTGTTGACGGTCCTTAGAATTTTAATCTCCTAGGCAGCTTGTTCTTTGGAGATTTGGTTACTGATACTGGCAGTAATATCAGGCCCAATATTTCTTTAATTCAAAATGTTAATATCAGTGCTCTTTTTGGTGCCCTTGCTCATGACTGGAACCAAGTAATTCGGGAAAATAAGGGAGGGGACTCGGTAATTATTGATGATGTACAGGAGGTGGAAGTAACGTGTTCTCTGCTTTAGAATTTGAATACAAGCCCGGATAGTTCAGAATCGATGATTCTATCGGGGGAGGGATTAGTGAGAAGGAAAGGTGATTGGAAGAGATGGGCGAGAAGGGCTGGTCATCGAAATCAGATGCAACGGAGTGGTTTGGGTAAGAGAAATTTAAACGCACTTGAAAATTTAATTGTGGTAAATGATCAGAAGTATAAAAGTGGGCGGATTGAACGGTGGGAGACATCCCCAGAAAATGTGATATCGGCAGTGACTGGCTCTCAGTCCCGCCGGAAGCCATGAGTTGCCTAAGTTGGAACTGTCATGGGTTGGGGATACCACGGGCAGTGAGATCAGTGCAGAGGTTATTGCATAATGAATGTCCCAACATTTTATTTCTAATGAAAACAAGATTAAAAGACAGAATTAGAGAAGTATTGCAATCGATGTGGATTTGATTGGAAGTTAGGGGTGGATTGTGATGGGTAGGAAGGTCTAGAAGTGAGGGTTTATGTTTGAGGGTTAGAAATGGAATCGTATTCTTTGCATCATATCATGGTTAAAATGGTGGAGGTTAAGTCCGATGGGGAGTGGTGGTTCTCTGGTATATATGGATGGCCGGAGGAGACTAATAAACAGAGAACATGGGACCTGCTAAAGGCACTTAAAAGATCTAGTCCATGGTTGTATGGAGGTGACTTTAATGAAATTCTGCACCCGAATGAGAAGAGGGGGGTAATCAGTGATGTCAGGTATGTATTTCAAACTTTTAGGATTCGTTTGATTTTTGTAGGTTAGTGGATTTGGGTTATGTTGGTAATAAATACATTTGGTCTAATGGACAAAGGGGGGATGCAAATATAATGGAGAGATTGGACAGGTTTGTGGCGAATGACTGTTGGAAGAGGGCCTTTAGGAGAATTGATGTTTTTAATCACCTATGGTATAATTTTGATCACTCTCCAGTTGTCATTAAATGGGGAGTGGTGCCGGATTCGGGTAGGAGTACAACTAAGATTTTTCAGTTTAAGAAGTTTTGGGTATCTCATGAAAATTGTGCTGATGTTGTGACACTCCCAAAATCTCTTACAAACACGTGGCATAAATTTTTTTTTATATAGAATATGAAATACATATACATCAACTCTCATATAATTACTCATGTAAATAAAAACTTCTACCCATCATCATTCTTATTACTAAAAAGGTTAAGATATATTCATATCATCATTACAACATCCGATATGTCTTATGTGAATGAGGATGATGTCTAATTGCACCAAGCTCGCCTCTGGCCCACCTGAGGTTACCAATAAATGCAACTCCGAGCTCTATCTAACTATGCCCTAAAATATATAAATGCAAGGAAATGAGTTTGATACTCAGTAAGTAGCTATAAATATAATAGTACACATATACCCATTATATAAGAGTTGATTTAATGAGGTACATAATCATATACGTAAGACACATTCTGATGATCATAATATAGTCTTTCAAACCTCTACTAAGTCTATAAACAATCACCATAAAGTTCCATAACCATTGGCACGGTAACAAGTGCGTACTGGGTTCAAAACGAAGAATGAGCAAACGAGCAATAAAATATTAAGCTCAATTAGAGAATCATAATAATAGATTCATCTCCAACTCAAAACATTAAAGTTGTAGAGAACTCTTTAAAGTTTCTTTAGCATCGAACCACACTTCATTTGGAGTTCTATAGCTCAAGTTATGATCAAAATACGAAAATAAAAATGTGTTAAAGGAAGGTTGACTCGTCACGACTCGGCACCAGGTTGCCGAGTCGGCACCCCGAGTCATAGGCACGACTCGGCACCCGGTTGCCGAGTCGGCACATACGCTTAGAGACACGACCTTACTGACCATGTCGCACTCTTTTGGCTATATCTTCCTCTACATAATTCGGATTCAAGTGATTCAAGAGGCTATGGAAAGCTATTTCAGAGGACTACAACTTTCATGAAGATACCTAGACTTAATTCATTTGTATGGATTAACGAAAATGCCCTTAAAATGACTAGTTACGTCAAAGCACATGACTCTTCATCAAAGCATAACTCAATTCAAGCCACAACAATACATTCTAAACATACTAATCCACACCAAAACATCCATTAACACATAATATCAATCATTCAAAATTAAAGAGCATCCATATCCATCATTTATATTCGAACATTCCATTACACACTCAAACTCATTCATAAGCATAATGTTAAAGGAATGTAAGTTCAATGCATGAGTTAGTACCTCACAAATCAATACTATCACATATATTAATTTTATTTTAGTATGCTAATTTTAAGCACATGTAATATACCATAATATTATCACATTACTAAATATATACCAAAAGTATACTCAATGTATACTCAATTCAACTAGATCCTTCCTTCACTACATTACATTCACATTTTACATTTTAGACAACCCCAATTAACGTATCATAAATAAGCATAAATGCAAGAACACTTATCATGTTCACCATTCAGTATCCTTATCACTCATAATATATCATTTTCAATATAGTATCATTTAAAATGTCGACGGTCACTTAACCAATCAACATATTTAACAAGTCACAAGGTCGATGGTTACTTAGCCAATCGACATATTCAACAAGTCACAATGTCGATGGTCACTTAGCCAATTGATATAATCAACAATTCACAGAGTCAATGGTCACTTAGCCAATCGACTTAATCATATTTCGCAATGTCGATGGTCACTTAGCCGATCGACATAATCAATAATTCACGTATGTTGACGGTCACTTAGCCAATCAACATACTCAACAATTCACTTATGTCGATAGTCACTTAGCCAATCGACTTAATCATAATGAACATAATCGACGGTCACTTAGCCAATCGACATATTCATCATTTCTCACTGTCGATGGTCACTTAGCCAATCGACTTAATTACATTGAACATAGTCGACGGTCACTTAGCCAATCGACATGTTCAACACACATTACATCCACATTTACTGACAAATATAACATCATTTATATCCAATGGCCAACTCAAGTTCACAATACATATACACTTACTACCATAAATTTAATACCATCACATTTCATATTTACTACATTCAACCATATAACTCACAATAATTTCATTAATATATACATCATTCTAGTATGCAAATATCAATCACGTCGTAGCATACCATAGTATTTTCACATTCCATACCACAACTCAATATTCATAATTCATCTATATGCATTTCCTTTAAATGCTAGTACATGTTCCAAACCAAGTCCACCATATATTTAATTAGTATATCTCACAAGCATTATTGTTCATATACAATTCTTAATTTATCAATTACAAAAACAAGAGTAATATTTAATTGCTAATACTACATATCCTTGCATCTCATTCATTATATAACAATAACTACTTACCTCAAGTGCTTCAGCTCCTTCAAAAGTAAAGCTCTTCTATTGATTGGTATCTCCTCTAATCTTATCAAAGCCTAAACACAATTCACACATCAATACCATAAAGCAAGCATGACTCTTGCATCCAACTCAACCAAATACAACTAAGTGCCACTACATGTTCCATGTTTAATATTCCCAAATAATTCACACACAATTTTAAAAATTATGAAAATAATACTAAAGCTAGACATATGAGTCTTCTTTAAATTCTAATTGGAATTACTCAATTTGGATATGTGTGAAATTAATTATGGATTTTTGATGCAACTCGGGTAAAACAGAGTCAATAGCATGATCACGTAAATGTTCAGCTGTGTCAGTCAGTCTTAACAGTAAAACCAGCTAAATCTCAACAAAACAAAAACTTGTAGAGGACACTCTGAAGTTTTGATAGCATCTGACCTTGCTCAATTTAGAGTTCTACAACTCTAAATATCACTATATAACTATCACACGAGAAAATTCACAAACCAGCCTATATCCTACTGTTGGTCTATTTTATACATGAAATTCATGATGCTCACAAAAATCAGATACATATCCAATAATTACCAAATCTATAAAAACTCTACCTACATTAGTCTACTTTCAATACTAACTGAATTCACCTAATTATCACATGTAGAGAATTAATTATGACAATTTAAATAATAACAGGTCACACAATATGATAGAGTGAGCAATAAAATATCTGGTCTAATTCGACCAACTTAACAGCAGATTTGGCTCAAACTCAAAACTTAAGAGTTATAGAAGACTCTCTGAAGTTTCCAAAGAGTCCAACTATGCTCAAATCAGAGCTTTGTAGCTCAAGTTAGCGTAATAACAAGAGGACTGAAAAATAGAGGAACTCATACCTGAATTTACAATCAACTAACCTCCACCAAAAACAATCAATAACATAAGAAAAACTTACCAATTAAGCTTCAATGATATAAAATACTTCTAATGCCTCCTAAATGATAGCTTGATAAAGATCAAAACCTCACTAAAATCTCTCAAAAACTCTATTCTCTTCTTCCTCCTAATTCTCTACACAAAACACGCACAGCACATACATACATATACACCCACACACCTAACCAATCACATGCCTCCATTTAGCCTCCCAAAAGTCCTCCCTCTAATAATGAATAATTATCAATAATAATAGTAGTAATAATAATAATAATAATAATAATAATAATAATAATAATAATAATAATAATAATAACAAGATAATTATAACTAATATCCTCTCAATTACTCCCTATCTCCTTAATGAGATAGGGCAATTATACAATAGCCCCAAACTTTCTATTATAACAATCAACTCCAAACTTTCTTTTCAATTTAGTCCCTCTCTACAATTATACCCAATTTTATACTTAAATAAAGTCTACTAACCCTTATGCATAAAATGTAATTCATACGTCATAAATACGTATGCTAAAAAGGCGGGTGTTATATTTCTCCCCTCCTTAAAGAAAATTTTATCCCCGAAATTTACTACTCACTACTTATAGAGAACCAGTATGGATATTTTTGCTTCATTAACTCTTATACCTACCATGTTTATTCTTTAGGTGAATGGTGACTTCATTTCACTATTACTATTGGAATCTCTATTTCCTCAACTACTTATCATAAACATTCACATTCATAATGCATAAATTAATCTCACATGGAATTAAATTAGTAATCCACTTGTAAAAATACCCATACCATCATCAACATTCCATAATACATTCCATAAATCATAACTCATTCATAGCACACTAGGTTTTATCATAACAACCTAATGACAATAGCACAGTTTACGAGAAATCTACAAAAAATTCGGCAGAAGTTTTCTCTAAAATATAGATATCTCTCTACTATAGTAGGGCTAATCCTGTAATAAAAATGATTATACTTCTATAAACAATCTCAATTGGGCTCAGTTATCCATCACACTACAATTACATATTGTCCTACGTATGTTGAACTAAATATTCTTTTCCTTTAAAATCTTAAAATTTCTTTATTTAAGCCTTATCAATGCTATGCAGCTTTCCGCACTCAAATGAGGTTCTAAGCAACTCATAAATATTTCAAAGACATAGTTAACATTATCAATTTATTCACAACATAAATTCAAAGTATATCTACATCAACACACCATTTAATAGTCATAATCAATTCACATATAAAGGATTATATATATATATATCTAAATATGTACATTGCATTTCATTGTCTCCAACTCCCACAATCATCAATTCCGTAATAGAAAAATATAAATGTAATCAATAAGCAATTGCGTACACATCACATGAATCTCAAATCTCAACACTTTATTTAATGTTTGCATTTATTTCACAATAATTCTCATGAATGCAAGAATTTACACCTCCAAATCTCAATCTCATTATTTGGTATAATTTATCTTGCTGATAGACACTTAGTCAATCGACATATCAACATTTCATATGGTCGATGGTCACAAAGCCAATCGACAAATTTATCACATTGAATATTTCAATCTCCTTCTATATGTATTTATATATACTTAAAATATACCAAATATATAATAAAATAATATGTCATCATACATCCACATCACAACATCTCTCATATTACAACTTAAGAATCATACTCATCTATATACATATCTTAACACGGATATCATAAGAACAAAGCCAAGCCCATATTATATTCCCTTAGTATATTACACAAACATAACACTCATATACTATTTTTAATACATTAATAATAGTGACATTCTATAAACAACATTAATCATCTCTCGTATCTCATTTATTATATTTAATAACTATTTACTAAACTACTTTCCATCTCAATAAGTGAGAGTTCTTCCTTACTCTACATCATCTTTACAAGCACAAATATATTCATGCCACATTTTAACAATTCAAATATGATGCATACTCATATGAAATAATGCATGAACCTATAAACTGATTTGTCTATACCAATACATTTTAGATAAGCCTAATATGTGTACCCGTATCTCCTTTGATTATTACAAGAGTTTCTTGTCTTATGAGTCATACATTCTCGCTTGACTCTGAGTTTGACCTTAAGACACAGTTGATATTATTGTATTATTTCCATTTCCTCTCTTTCTTTGACCTTTTCCTTGATAGTTTTATGGTATATTTTTCCCGGCACCACTTTGGCTCATCATTTGAGATTATTCATCATTTTTCTTTCTTGGATAATCTACGATAAAATGTCCGGGTTGTCTATAATAAAAACACATTCTCGATTTCGTTCTCCAATATTCTCCCAAATGAAATTTACCACAACTGTTGCACATTGAAGCCGTTGTATCATCCTTAGATTTGCTTTTACTAATGTCTTTTCAATTATCTGTTTCTCCAAAACCCATATTGTATGATTCTTTCACTGATCGATCACACTGGTTCGTCTTACTTTTCTTGAATTGGCTTTGCTGAGTCCCAGTAATTTTCAATGATAAATCATCTCTTTCCCCAATTGGTGTAGTAAAAGCACTTGCAATTCTCTTCTTATTGGTATCCAAAATACTTCTTTCTAGTATCGTTTCCTCAGCCCGTAGTGCCACCTCTAAAAGATCTCTATAAGTTGGTGGCTTTACTGCTATTCTTTCTCTGATTTCAAGATTTTGTCCCCTTTCAAATTTGTTTCTTTTCAATTCGTTAGTGGCTACCTCTTCAGATGCGTATTTCGATAGCCTTACAAATTGGACTTCATAATCGGCTACAGATAATTCTTCTTGCTTTAAATTAAGGAATTTAGGCTTTTTTTTTATCTTTGTATACAGCCAGCATATATTTATCGGTGAATACTTACAAGAAATTTGACCAAGTAATTGTCATTGGCACATTCCTACTTCCTAGTACCGTATCCCACCAGTTCAAGTCATCTTATTCAAATAATGACGCCGCATAGCTGACCCTCTTTTCAAGAGTGCAATCAAATTGATTCAATACTCTTTCTATACCCCTCAACCATTCTTTAGCCACCATTGGGTCAGTGGTTCCTATAAAAGCTTTGGCACCTTGCTTTCTAATCTTCTCAAAATTCTCATTAAAAGCACTCTCATTCAGTTTTTGTGTCATCTCTCGTATAGCTTGCACAAACTCTTGTATGAATTGAGGGTAAAGAGCTTGTGGAGGAAGTAGTTGTGATTGTTCACCTAATGCCTACACAGGCACTTGCCTATGAACCGACTCAAATGACTCTTCAGGGCCAGAGCAAGGCACTTGGTGTCCATCCATCCTAACATAATTTAACACACATCAACTGTGTATAACTCATGACTTATGCATGATATGCCAAAAATGCATCATATTCTCATATCCCAAGGGAATCTAATTCCTGCTCTGATACCACTTAATGTAACACTCCCAAAATCTCTTACCAAACACGTGGCATAAATTTTTTTTATATAGAATATGAAATACATATACATTAACTCTCATATAATTACTCATGTAAATAAAAACTTCTACCCATCATCATTCTTATTACTAAAAAGGTTAAGATATATTCATATCATCATTATAACATGCGATATGTCTTATGCGAATGAGGATGATGTCTAATTGCACTAAGCTCGCCTCTGGCCCATATGAGGTTACCAACAAATGCAATTCCGAGCTCTATCTAACTATGCCCTGAAATATATAAATGCAAGGAAATGAATTTGATACTCAAAAAGTAGCTATAAATACAATAGTACATATACACCCATTATATAAGAGTTGATTTAATGAGGTATATAATCACATACATAAGACACATTCTGATGATCATAATATAGTCTTTCAAACCTCTACCAAGTCTATAAATAATCACCATAAAGTTCCATTACCATTGGCACGACAACAAGTGCATACTAGGTTTAAAATGAAGGAGCAAGTGAGCAATAAAATGTTAAGCTCAATTAGAGAATCATAATGATAGATTCATCTCCAGCTTAAAACATTAAAGTTGCAGAGAACTCTTTAAAGTTTCTCTAGCATTAAACTATACTTTATTTGGAGCTTTATAGCTCAAGTTATGGTCAAAACACAAAGATAAAAATGTGCTGAAGGAAGGCTGACTAATCACGACTTGGCACCAGGTTGCTGAGTCGGCACCCCGAGTCGTAGGCATGACTTGGCTCCCATTTGCCGAGTCGACACAGGCTCGCAGAGACACGACCCTACTAACCATGTTATACTCTTTTAGCTATATCTTCCTCTACATAACTCGGATTCAAGTGATTCAAGAGGTTATGGAAAGTTATTTCAGAGAGCTACAACTTTTATAAAGGTACCTAGACTTAATTCATTTGTATGGATTAACAAAAATGCCCTTAAAGTGACTAGTGATGTCAAAGCACATGACTCTTTATCAAAGCATAACTCAATTCAAGCCACAACAATATATTCTAAACACACTAATCCATACTAAAACACCCATTAACACATAATATCAATCATTCACAATTAAAGAGTATCTACATCCATCATTTATATTCGAACATTCCATTACACACTCAAACTCATTCATAAGCACAATGTTAAAGGAATGTATGTTCAATGCATGAGTTTATATCCGGATAACATTCCTCACACATAACCTCACAAATCAATACTATCACATATATCAATTTCATTTTAGTATGCCAATTTAAGCACATGTAACATACCATAATATTATTATATTACCAAACATATACCAAAAGTATACTCAATGTATATTCAATTCAACTAAATCCTTCCTTCACCATATTACATTCACATTTCACATTTTATACAACTCCAATTAATGTATCATGAATAAGCATAAAAGCAAGGACACTTATCATGTTCACCATTCAGTATCCTCATCACTTACAACATATCATTATCAATATAGTATCATTTACAATGTCGACGGTCACTTAGCCATTCGACATATTCAATAAGTCACAATGTCGACGGTTACTTAGCCAATTGATATAATCAACAATTCATAGAGTCGATGGTCATTTAGCCAATCAACTTAATCATATTTCACATTATCGACGGTCACTTAGCCAATCGACATAATCAACAATGCACATATGTTGACGGTCACTTAGCCAATCAACATACTCAACAATTCACTTATATCAACAGTCATTAAGCTAATCGACTTAATCATAATGAATATAGTCGACGATCACTTAGCCAATCCACATATTCATCATTTCTCACTGTCGACAGTCACTTAGCCAATCGACTTAATCACATTGAACATAGTTGACGGTCACTTAGCCAATCGATTTAATCACAATTCATATATATCGACGGTCACTTAGCCAATCAACATACTCAACAATTCACATATGTCGACGGTCACTTAGCCAATCGACTTAATCATATTGAATATAGTCGACGATCACTTAGCCAATCGATATGTTCATCACACATCACATCCATATTTACTCGCGAATATAACATCATTTATACCCAACGGGCCATCTCAAGTTCATAATACGTAGTCACTTACAACCACGAATTCAACACCATCACATTCCATATTGACTAGGTTCAATCATATAACTCACACAATTTCATCAACATATACCTCACTCTAGTATGCAAATATCATTCACATTGTAGCATACTGTAGTATTTTCTCATTCCATATCATAACTCAATATTCATAACTCATCTATAAGCATTTCCTTTCAATGCTAGTATATGTTCCAAATCAAGTCCACCATATATTTATTTAGTATATCTCACAATCATTATTGTTCCCATACAATGCTTAATTTATCAATTACAAAAACATGAATAATATTTCATTGACAATACTACATATCCTTGCATTTCATTTATTATATAAAAATAACTACTTACCTCAAATGTTTCAACTCTTTCAAAAGTAAAGCTGTCCAATATCCTTATATTGGTCTACACACAATCATCCATCAATACCACATAACAAACATGACACTTACACCAAACTCACTAGATGTAACTAGGTGCCACTACATGCTCAAGGTTCAAAGTTTCCAAATAATTCACACATATGTCCAAAAATCATGAAATATTATTGAAGCTAGATCTATGAGTCTACTTCGAATCCCAATTAGAATTACTCAATTTGGACGTGTGTGAAATTAATTATGGATTTTTGATGCAACTCGGATAAAACAGGAAAAACAAAGTTGGCCGGTTGAGCAAGAAAATGTTGGGCCAGATTAAACAGTCTTAAGAGCCGAATCAACTTAAACTCAAAACACAAAAATTGTAGAGAACATTCTGAAGTTTTGAGAGCACAAAATTTGCACAAATCAGAGCTCTAAAACTCAAGTTATGCTCAAAATACTAAGACTGATGCATGCTGAAAACAGAACACGAATTTCACCCAACCAAACCTAATTTCAAATAATCACCAATTAATGAAAGACTTACCAAAATGATACTCAAATGGCTAATTAATCTTCTTAAGCTCCCCAAAAACCTTGCTAGATATGTAGAGAATTAACAAAATCTCCCCAAAGCTATCAAGGTCACTCTTCTTCTCTA
>CATIWO010475972.1:0-27112 GCA_949673435.1 Macaranga tanarius
TGATTTACATTTAATCCTTGGCATACCAAGGCAAATAATTTACATCTTAAAACTATGTAATTAACATTTAATTACATAAATAATAATAATAAAATTAATTATTATTACAAACCGTAAAATGTAAACTAAGGCCATGATCATTCCTTGCATGAATGACAAGCAAACATTTAATAAAATACAACTCTTGCATATTAATATGTATTGCAAAGTCAAGCAAACAAGAAAACTTTTTTTTTTTATAAACAGTACTACCGCTACAGTAAAACTGTGAACAATAATACTGCTTAAGTAAACAGTGTACAGTATACTGCTACAGTAAATAATGACCAGTACCGAGAGTGAACAGTACATTATCATGCATTTTATTTTATTTTATTAAAAAAATTAATAATAATTTAAGCATCTTTAGTCACAACTCTTGCAACTAACAATATGTTTAATCACAACAAGTAAAATTAATAATAATCTATATTTACAACACTTGCAAATATTAATATATTTACAATTATTCCTGGGGAATTTTAGTTATTTTTTCTTTTCTTTGTCAATTTCAGAATACTTTTTATTAGTTTTATTTTAGTTCATATTAAAAGAAGAGATTTGGCTTGAAGATTAGAAGAGCAAGCTTCTTTACAACATTGTAAAAGGGGGTTTTCTGTTGTCAACTCTTTTTATTATTCATAATGCTTAGAATTATTTCCATTACTTTATTTCTTTCTTTTCTTTCTAATATGAGTGGCTAAATTTCTTTTTAGGGTTCTTATTCCAATTTGACCATGTGCCTAATATAATTAATGCTAGGTTGTTAATTTTAATTCATTGGTTATTGTTGTGCTTAATGTCATTTGAGGACTGATCACCCTAAGATTGAATTGATACTATAGAGTTTGATTGAGAGATAGGTTCTATAGGATTAAACAATATCCTATTAATTAATTAATTAGTTGAGCGACAGTTAAGTAGTTGATATTGATTAAAGACTATGCTAAAAATTGGGTTTAAAAAATACTGGGTTAGTGAGAGCCAATAGGCTTAGCATTAATTAATCCTTAATTAATTATAGATTTATCTGAGAGAAAATTCTATGGTTCATAAGATTCCTTCAAAATGAATTAGGATTAAGTTAGACCTAGATAATTAATCAATCTTAAGAAATGGTCAAATTGAGAATAAGAATCCTAGTTTTAAAATTTGATTGAATTCTAGTTTTTTTTTTTATTTTGATTGATTCAGTTATAGTTCTTTAAGATTTCAAACTCTAATTTCAGTATCTAAACAAACAAACATAGTGATTAATTCAGTATTCAATTTTACAATCTCTTTGGGATGATATTTTGATTACTACTTGCTATGATTCCGTATGCTTGCGGATTTGTACCCATCATGTTTTTAGTTTGATAAGTGTAAAAAATGTTTATTTTTAGCACTTTATTTTATTCATGATAGGTTTAATTAGTTGCATATTTAATTGATTTTTAGTTAGTATAGTTAATTTTCGCTAACTTTTTTAAGTTAATAGGATTTAGTTAATTTTACTTTGAATAGTTAATTTTTCTTGAGTTTTTGTTTGTAGGATGCATTTAGGAGAGGATGAATATAGCAAATGAAGATCAGATAAGATTGGGATGTCAAATTTGAAGGTTATCCTCGCATCTATATTGCACGGTCGTGCTATATTCCTACATGGTCGTGCCTGAGCCATGAGAAAAGTAAGTTATAAAGCTACACGACCGTGCCATAATCCTGCATAGCCGTGCCATAATCCTATATAGCCATGCCATAATCCTGCATGGCCGTGCCTATCTTTGGATGATTCAAGATTGCTATGTTGCATGGCCGTGTCACTTTCCTATGCACCCGTACATGTTGATGTGGCAGCCAATCAGAAGTGAATTTAAAGTTGAATACTAGATAGTATTAAGCTTACCTCTTAAGCCCTAGATTAGATAAGATTTGGAAATTTTAAAGATAGAGAAGGGCTATCAAGAGGAGCTTTTTGGGATTATTCCTGGGGAATTTTAGTTATTGTTTTATTTTCTTTATCAATTTCAGAACACTTTTTATTAGTTTTGTTTTAGTTTATATTAAGAGAAGAAATTTGGCTTGAAGATTGGAAGGGCAAGCTTCCTTACAATATTGTGAAAGGGGATTTTCTGTTATCAACTCTTTTTATTATTCATAATGATTAGAATTGTTTCCATTACTTCATTTTTTTTTCTGTTCTTTCTGATATGAGTGGCTAAATTTCTTTTTAGGGTTCTTATTCCAATTTGACCATGTGTCTAATGTGATTAATGCTAGGTTGTTAGTTTTAATTCATTGGTTATTGTTGTACTTAATGTCATTTGAGGACTGATCACCCTAAGATTGAATTGATACTATAGAGTTTGACTGAGAGATAGGTTCTATAGGATTAAACAATGACGTGTTAATTGCTTAATTAGTTGAGAGACAATTAAATGGTTGATATTGATCAAAGGCTGTATTAAAAATTGGGTTTAAAAAATGATCGGTTGGTAAGAGCCAATAGGCTTAGTATTAATTAATCTTCAATTAATTATAGATTTATCTGAGAGGAAATTCTATGGTTCGTAAGATACCTTCAAAATGAATTAGGATTAAGTTAGACCTAGACGATTAATCAATCTTAAGAAATGGTCAAATTGAGAATAAGAATCCTAGTTTTTAAATTTGATTGAATTTTAGTTTTTATTTTATTTTAATTTATTCAGTTCTAGTTCTTTAAGATTTTAAACTCTATTTTCGGTGTCTAAACAAACAAACATAGTGATTAATTCAGTATTCAAAGAAGGTAGGAGTAATAGAAGTGGATAATTTTACCCTGTTAAATGCAAAGCTTGATGCTCTAAAAGGATGGAAAAAGTGAACGTTAATGCAGTATCAACGTCGCCTTCTTCTTGTGCATTATGTCAAGGAGGTCATCCTACAATAGAGTATTGAATGATGCAAGCAATGTCTATGGAAGATGTCAACTATGTGGGTAACTTCAAAGGGCCTCAAAACCAAGTTTATGGTAATACCTATAATCCTAGTTAGGGAAATCATCCTAATCTTTCTCAGAGCAACCAAGGGAATAACCAGTGGCACCCACAAGCACCACCAGGATTTGGAGGTCAGAATGTACAATAACCTCAACCTCAATTTCATCAAGACAAAGGTTCATCTTCAGGAACTTCAATGGAAAATAAGATGGAGAAATTCATGAACATGATGTCAACAAAAATGAGTTAGTAAGATGAAGCTCAAAAGAGGGTTGAATAATTGATTTGAAACCATTCTTCTTTTATTCATAAACTAGAAGTGCAAATAGGGTAGTTAGCGAATTCCATGTCAACAAGAAATGAAGGTGCATTACCGAGCAATACAGAGAAAAATTCAAAAGAACAGTTAAAGGCTATCACCATAAGAAGTGGCAAAGAGATTCAAACCCCTCAAGCAACCTTGGAATACGAAGAAAAGGAGATGGAAGGATAGAAAGAGCAAAAGGATAAAAGGGTTGAGGCACTAGAGGAATCAGAAGTGCAAAATAAAAAAGGGCAAAGACACCACCAATTCGACCATTTAAACCTCTAGTACCATATCCGCAAAGGCTGATGAAACAGGAGCATGATCAACGGTTTGAAAAGTTCTTGGAAAGATTCAACACTCTCCATATCAATATGCCTATTGTGGAATGTCTTTCTCATATGCCTAAGTATACGAAGTTTTTGAAGGAGCTTATTTCCAACAAAATAAAGTTATAGGAATGTGAGACAGTTATGCTTACAAAGGAGTGCAGTGCAATCATTTAATAAACTTTCTTTAAAAAGGAAGCAATTAGGGAGTCTTACTATTCCATATTATGTTGGAAATTTATCATTTTAAAAATTGTTATGTGATTCAGGTACTTTTATTAATCTTATGCCTTTGTCAATTTATAGGAAATTGGGACTAAGAGAGGCAAAACCTACAAGCATTCACTTGCAACTTGCCAATAGGATAGTAAAAGAACTAAAAGGCATAGTAGAAGATGTACTTATAAAGGCTGGAAAATTCATCTTTACAGTTAACTTTATTGTCCTTGACTTTGAAAAAGATGAAGATATTCCATTGATCCTTAGTATGCCTTTCCTCTACACTGCAAAAGTAATAATTGATGTTTATGATGGAACATTGACACTAAGAGTAGGTGAGGAAAGTTGTAAGTTCAACATCTATCAAAGTATGAAATATCCTTCTGACAATAATATATGTTTAAGAGCTGATGTTATGGATGAATATGTGAATGAAGTCTAATGACGGAGGTTGGCAAATTCTATAGAATTTGAGAATATTAAGAAGTGTCTGCAGGTACTATCCACTTAAGAAGAAGAAAACCTCAAACACCAACCCCATTTGCCTCATATGTAATTACCAAATACTGAACTTATACCACCTTCAACCATTAAACCACCAAAAGTAGAATTGAAACCTTTAACCCAATATTTGAGGTACACTTTTCCTAGAGACAATCAAACTTTACTTGTCATTATATCTTCCAAACTTACCTAAGACCAAGAGGATGTGCTTGTGAACATGCTAAGGAGAAGGATAAAAGCAAGTTGTTGGTAAATCTCTGACATAATGGGAATTAGTCTTTCTTATTGCATGCATAAGATCCTGATGGAAGATGGACATAAGCTAACCATTGAGAGGCAAAGAACACTAAAGTTAAACATGCAAGAAGTGGTGAAGAAAGTAGTCAAGTTGCTTGATACTGGAATCATTTACCCAATCTCAGATAGTTCATGAGTAAGTCCAATCCAATGTGTACCCAAAAAAGGAGGCATGGCCATTGTGGAAAATGAAGAAGGGAAGCAGATTCCTATAAGAGTGGTGAATGGATAGAGGGTGTGCATTAATTATAAGAAGTTGAACTCAGCTACAAGAAAAGATCACTTCCCATTACCATTCATCGATCAAATGTTAGAAAGGATATATAGCAGGACATGCTTTCTATTATTTCTTAGATGGATATTCAAGATACAACTAAATTGTAATAGCTCTAAAAGATTAAGAAAAGACAACATTCATATGTTCTTATGGCACATTTACATATAGAAGGATGCCATTTGGATTATGTAATGCTCCACCAACTTTCTAAAGGTGCACGATGGCTATATTTTTGGATTTAGTAGAAGAGATCATGGATGTTTTCATGGATGACTTTTTTATCTAGGAAAACTTTTTTAAAGGTTGTTTAGGAAATTTAGAGCAAGCTCTTACATGTTTTGATGAGACGAACTTGGTGCTAAATTGGAAAAAATGTCATTTCATGGTAGAAGAAGGAATGGTCCTTGGTCATAAAATATTTGCACAAGATATTAAAGTTGATAAAGTAAAAGTGGAGACCATTGAAAAGCTTCAGTATCCTACCAATATCAAAGGAGTTAGAAGTTTCCTAGGACATGCAGGCTTTTATAGGAGGTTCATCAAGGATTTTACTCAAATTTGTAAACCTCTTTGTAAGTTACTTGAAAAAGATTCTCTTTTTAATTTTATTGATGGATGTAAATTGGCCTTTAACAAGTTAAAATAATGATTTTAACCCCCATAGCTGTATCACCTGATTGGAATCTTCCATTTGAATTGATGTGTGATGCAAGTAATCATGCAATAAGAGCAGTGCTTAGCCAAAGCAAAGAGAATAAACTTCATGTCATTTACTATGCAAGTAGAACATTGAATGATGTATAGCTCAACTATGCAATAACCGAATCAAGCTAGAGGCTTCACATTTGGGGAACTTGGAGCTTATAGATCAACATCAACTAAAGCTTATCAAGCATTCAACTAACTTGGGATTTTGTAAGTGTTACCAAACCTTTAGTTGCTAGGTCTTGTATTGTGAATGCATAACTTAGTTGATTGTTGATGTATCATGTTGTTCTTCATGCATGTTTAGTTATGTACTTGCCATGTGATATGATCTATGGGCATGAATATATTTGATGTTTTATGCAAATGTTGCATGCAATAAAAAATTTTAAATTCCGCACTTTTGATTGTTACATGTTTACACATTCCTACAATTTTTGGGTTGTTTTACTATTTTTTATTTTTTTAGTTGTTGTCAGGTTGTTTTGAAGTGTTAATCAAAATTGATTATTCTCATGTTATTTTTGGGTTATTTTTCTATTTTTTTTATTTTTTAGGTGTTTTCCAGGGTTGTCACATTATTTTGAGGTGCTATTTAAAATTAGTTATTCTCATGTTGTTTTTTATTATTTTACTATATTTTTTTATGGTTGTATTTAGTTTCTTTAGATATATTAGAGATTATATGTTATTAGGATTTGGTAGTAGTGGTGCAGATAAGATAGGTAACTAATAGTTGTTTTATATTTAGTTTCTTAATTTGAGATTTGTATTTCCCGCTGTTATATTTGAAAACACCGTATTTTTTTTAAAAAAATTATTAAAACCGCATGTTTGAAGGAAAAAAAAATCAACCGTATGTTTGAAAAAAATTATCCACTTTCGATTATTTTTGTAAAAATCTCCAAAAAATCTATGAGTGTCCAATATCGACTTTGAGCTATAATTAAGAATCCAAATTGACCATTTAGCGTGTTTAAAGTTTTTTTTGTGCAATTATAGTATTTTTTTTAAAAAAATTGCTCTCGCTATACATATATATATATATATATATATATATATATATATAATGTTGCTTGATCGATATCAAATAAAAATTACAAATAGCAAAATCTATGATTTCCTCTAATAACAAGTTAGTGTATTATATTTTGAATTAGCTTTTACATTATACAACAATTAGTATTATTTTGCCATTTTATTAATATATATTTCAAATAATTGCTTCCATAAAAGAAAATAGAGTAATCAAATTCTTTGCTTCCATTGTATAAAAAAGGTAAGAAAGGCTACATACACATTTGTGATCCCATGTCCCAACTCCTTCAGCAAAGAGTTTAGTATCCACATCTACCTTAACACTCATGCTAGTAATTTTGATTTTTAGATCAACCTCTACATTATGGAATAATTAGGCTTGATTTTTTTGTTTCATTTTCAATATATATATATATATTTAAATTTTTCTTATATAAAAGAAAGTAAAGGTATTAACTTCCTTGCTTCTATTGTAATCAAAGTCATAAAATTTTAAAGGATAAACCACAAGCACTTTTCTAATCCCTATATTCAAGACATTTGGTAGCTAGATTTATCTCAACATTCATGCTGGTATATTTACGCACCATGATGGAGCAGTTATTTCATGAACCCTATGTCACAACTCCTTTACTAAAAACATTTAGCATTTAGATCTACCTCAACAGTCAGGCTAATATTTTGAGAACCACTATGTTGAAGGTTTGGGAATGGCCTACTTATATTAGATATATTAAAATTTGTCCTTATATAAGTTATGCGTTAAATTAGTTGTCGAAAGATATTTACTATTTTTATAATTCTATTTATATCAAACTGGATTAATCAAAGTCTAGTATATTTTAGATGCCAGTAATTTAGATTATAAAAAAAATGTGCTAATAGAAAATAACATAGAAATATTGATTTATTTGACATGATTACTGTATTTATAAAATAATTTGCTCCCATTATGTTCATGCTAGGTTAGTTATGTTTCTCTTAGGATAGTCAAAGGACAATAAAAATTGTAAAAAGAAAAACTTATAATTTTTCCCAAAAATAACTAGTGAGTTTTGTTTTGAATAAAACTTTACATTGTGAAACAATTAATTATTTTTTCTCCTATTTTAAATTTCAAAACAATTTTCTTATATAAAGAACATAAAAGAATTAACTTACTTGCTTATGTTGTAATTAAACTTGTAACATCCATATCCTTAAAATTTTATTAATGAGATTTAATTATTAATGAGATTTAAGTGGTGGATTAATAATTTAATCTTATGTGTTAATTTTTTTTTGTTGTGAAAATTTTAATCTATGAAAGAATAATTGAAACAACTTTAAGTTAGGAGAGGTGGACTGAATTGAAAGGAAATAAGGATTTAATTAAAAAGAAATAAATTTTAAGGATTTGAAAGATGAAGAGTGGAAAGATGAAGGACTAAAGTTGAGAATAGAAAGTGGAGTGGTTGGTTTTTGCAGAAGGAAAGAAGAAAGGAGAAGAAAGGTGATGGGAAGAGGAGGAAGAAGAAGAAAAAGAGAAGAGAAAGAGAAAAAGCCACGAATCACTGTAGCTAGGGTTCTGAATATCAAAGATTTCTGAATTTGAACTTCAATACATGTGAGTGGATTTATTTTCTTATTTTTATTTAAGTTTTTATTTGAATTTTTAGATTTGTAAATGTTGAAATTTGGTGATATATTTGTAGATCTAGAATGCATTTTGATGTTTCTAGGGTGCCTGCTAGTGTAGGAATGTGTTGTAGTTATTTATATTGGTATTTAGTACAAACATGTTATATTTTGCTTGAATTTTTAGTGAAATTCTGCAGTTGTTTGTGTTCCAAAACATGATCAGGCAGGGCCTGATCACCATTGAGGTGGTGCTTCATTGAGAAGAGGTGACGCCTCAGCAGAGGGCCATGCCTCAATACTAAGGTAGAGGTGACATCTCAGTAGGTGTTGGGCAGTGCCTTTGTGCAGAGAAGGCACCTCTGTAGCTCACCTCTGCATTGTTTATGCCTGAAAACTTAAATTTTGGAATGAAAATTCAAACCCAAACATTGAAAATCATACATGAATATTTGAAAGAATGAAATTTACTTAGGAAATGAAAAATGAAATAAAAATTGATATTTGAAATATTATGACTTTACCGACACATGAGTTATATGGTATAAATTCTAGAGTCTCAGATAAGAGACTAAATTCATCGAATTCATTGGAATTAATTTAAAACTCTATAAATCTCAATGAGATAGAAAGAGTACTGAAATAAAACCCATTATTTAAACTGTAGCTGAAAAGGAATTGTAAACATTATCATATGTATGTATTAAGGTGATATATATATATATATATATATATATATATATATATATATATATGAGTATATGTGTTGGTATTATTGAGAATGAGTTAGCCACTCGAATGATAACTATCTTTGGGACAACGTAGGGATTTAGAGGCGCCTTTTGGGCGAATCCTTGTAGTTGAAATATATGAATACAAAATTATTATGATATGATATTATGAAACAATCAGTGTGGGCTGTGAGAGAGTTGAGTTGAGATGTTGAGTGCTGCGAGAATTGAATTATATTGTATTGATATTCTTTAGAGATACTATATTATGGTGAAGTTGAATATTATATAATAAATAAGTAAATACTGTAAAAGATGTGTACAGAAAATATGTAACACCCACCCTTTCACATACGTATTTATGATGTATGTAATTGCATCTTATGCATGTGAGATCATAGACTTTATTTAAGTTAAGATTGGGTATGAATTATAGAAAGGGATTAGATTGTAAGGATAGTAAGGAATTGATTGAAACAATAATAGGTTTAAGGACTAATTGGGAAGAGTAGCATTTCATTAAGGATTTAGATGGATATTTAGCAATAAATATTATAAACTTTGGCTATTTCTTCTTCTTCTCTATGTGACCATGCATACCCATATGAAGAGTTTATTAAGAAATAGTTAGTTGGACTCACTTTTCTTTCAAAGGAACTAGGAATTTGGTAGAGAGAGAGTGAGGATTTGGTTAAGGAATTGCGAGTTTATATTTCAGACATCAACCTCCATAGTTCAAGAACATCTCTTGGTAAGGTAATTGTGTTTTGGTTGAGTTGTAATAGGGCTGTGGGTAGTAAAATTTCATACTCTGTTTTTACTAAATTTTTAACCTCTATATTTTGGCCATATCTTGAGCTATACAGCTCTGATTTAAGCAAGTTTAGACTTCTTAGGTGCTTTACAAGTTTTGTGGTTTGAGTTTTGACTAAATTCGTCGATAAAATGGTTAAATAGAGCTAAATATTTTATTGCTCACTGTAATGCTCTATTTTGACTGAATGGATTGAAAAATCCATAATTAATTCTACACTTGCCTAAATTGAGTGATTCTAATTGGATTTTGAAGGAGACTCATAACCATAATTTTAATACAAATTTAAGGGTTTTTGGATTAGTGTGTGTAACTTTAGGTCATTTTGAGTTAGGAGCATTTAGTAGCACTTTATGATATTTAAAGTGAATTGCTATGCTTGAGTGTTAAATTGATATATAATTGGGTGTAGGAAGTGGAAGAGGTGAAGAATTCCTTACCTTATAAAGGGAAGTTTTACTTGTGGAGGAGTTGAAGCTTTTAGGTAAGTAATTGTTAATACAATGCTTACAAATATAAATTCTCTTGTAACTAAAATTATCTATTTATGTTAATTGTGTATGCTCTTTTATCGTGGAAAGAATGAGTGATATAAATATATGATGTAATATAAATTGTGATTTCACCATATTATTGGAAATGATATATTGATTGAATTGTGATGGTGAAATGAAATGAATAAGCTTATTGATTGTGAGGTATAAATTGACATATGCATATTATGGGGTATATGAGGAAAACGTGTGTGTGTGGAGATGAGCTCCACGGCCTGAGACTGAGCTGGACAGAGAGTCTCAGGTGTGGCCATTTGTATGATAATTATATATGTACGCATGTGTGAGATTTGAAACTGAGTTGGGCAGAGAGTCTCAGGAATGGCTACGAATATATAAATAAAGATAAAAATATGGTAAAGAAAGAAAAAAAGAAAAGAAAAGAAAAGAAAAGAAAGAGTGAGCTTTGAGTGAGACGTGTGTGATGCGTGTTGAGATCTCTGGCCGGAAAACTAACAAGCATAAACATACATCCATTGCATTATGATTGTATATACATTGTTAAATGTGGATTATGAAAGTAATAATGATTGAAATGATGTGATATGGTGTAATAGAGACACCAAGTTTTAGTTTCAGAGTAGTGAATATTATTGGTATAATATTGTGTTTAGAAATGCTTATAGATTGTATTTGAATGCTTTAGTAATTCTAAAAGTAGGCTGAGACACGGGTGTGTCCTAGACCGTGTGTTGAGAGACGGGCGTGTCACAAGCCATGTTCGAGGACACAGTTTGTTTGGAGCTGGAATATGGCCGTGTGCTAAATGGAAATTTTAAAACCGAGAGCTACAAGGTCTAGTACACGAGCATGTACATGGCCGTGTATCAATTTGTAAAATTGGGGTTTTGGACCGAGAACTACGCATAATGATACACAGGCGTGTCTAAGGCCGTGTCTTGTGTATGGATTGTGTATATGATGCATTTTGGACCTAAGAGATACACGGGTGTGTCCAAATTTGGTGTGAATTAATGATTTTAGTCCGAGAGCTACACAGTGTCTTATGCAGGCATGTACATGGCCGTGTATTAATTTAATAACTTGTACATTTTAGACCGAGACACACATGGGCAAGAACACGGGCGTGTTCATAGCTGTGTGTGAGAGTGTGCTTGGGACCGAGGCGAACATGGGTTGGAACACGACCGTGTAGCCCAAATTTTAGTGTTTTAATTTTAATTGGATTAATTAGTTTTTGAGAAATTTTATTTATTATATGTATTATCAATTATTTATTGAGTTGCAAGCTCATTCCTTTGCAAATTGTGGTTTTCAAGATAGATAAGCTAGCTTAAGGTACATTTCGATAGAAGCTTGAAGCTTGGTTAATTGTGATCTCAGGTGGGACAACAGTATGCTTGATGATTTACATCTCCATCCATATGAGCATATACATTTTATGCATATTAGGAATTTTGTAAAAAGTTTGTGTTGTTTTAAATATTTATGTAAATTTTATGTAATTATACAAATTGATACTTTTATATATATAACATATGTTTGAATGTTTGAAATTTTCTTATACTAAATATTGTGTATATAATGGGGATATGTGTATATGGCATTGGAGGGTGCTACATTAAGTGGTATCAGAGCAGGGATTAGATTCCCTGGGAATGTGATCATTTAATGCATATATGACATATTGTGCTTAAGTTTTAGAAGACATGTAGTTGATGTGCGTTGCATATCTTAGGATGAATGAACATTAAGCACTTTAAGTTAATCCTGAAGAGTTATCTGAGTCAGTTCATGAACCTGAACAGGCTCAACCCTAAGTTCCTCCTCCTGCTGCATATCCTTTTATGCAGGAGTTTGTTCAGATGATGAGGAATATAGGTCAACCACCGATAGGGAATGTGGTAGATGTGACTTATGAGAAGATAAGGAAGCAAGGTGTGAAAGCCTTTGCCGGTACCACTGAAGCAGGAATTTGTTTATATGATGAGGAATATAGGTTAACCACTAATAGGGAATGTGGTAGATAAGATTTATGAGAAGATAAGGAAGCAAGGTGCAAAGGCCTTTGCTGGTACCACTGACCTCGCGGTAGCTGAGGAATGGCTACGAAGCACTAAGAGAATCCTTGATTGATTTGAGTGCACCACCGAAAAAAAGTGAGCTACACCATTTCATTATTCGAGTAAGATGCCCTAGATTGGTGGGAAACTGTACCGGGAAGCAAGAATATGCCGATGCCATTGACTTAGGAAAATTTCTTGAAAGAATTTACTGAGAAATACATATCGGCAGTGTATCGGGATAGAAAGAAGATAGAGTTTTTTGAATTAAACTAAAATAACCTAGCGGTGGCTGACTATAAAGTACATTTTGTGAGGTTATTGAAGTATGCTCTGGAAGAAGTCGTTACTGATGAATTGAAGAGAAATAAGTTTGAACAGGGATTGAACTTAGACATCCAGGAGAAGATGGCAATTAAACCTCCTACTTATAGAGAGGTATTAGAGACTACTTTGAGAGCTGAAGAGATGATTATTGAAAGGAATGAGGTTGAAGCTAAAAACAAGAAAACCACTGGTTCATTTTCAGCTCCAACTAGAACTAGTGGAAGTTCATCTTTCTGAGGCCCTAGGTTTTAAAGGGGTAACTTCAGAGGAAGAAGCATGAGTCGATCCAACCAATCAAGGGGAGGATCTTTTGGCCGAGGTTTTAGAAGATTTGATGGTCGAAGGGGACAAGGTAGATCAATGAGTGGCGCATCAACTCCGGTATACAACAAATATAGGAGATTCTACTCAAGAGAGTGTTGGAATGCTAGATTAGGTGCATGCTTCAATTGTGGTCAGTATGGCCATTTTATTAGAGATTGTCCGACAAAGAGAAGCGAAGAAGGATCCTAAATGACCGTCCAAAGTAGTGCCGAAGAAAATGCACCTATAACTAGTCGAGGAAGAGGCTGAGGTGGCAGAGGAGGTGGAGCTGGCACTTCGAGCCAAGTAGGATCCACTAGTCCATTTTAATGTCAAGCACAGGTCTACGCTATCACTAGGCAAGAAGCTCCTGGTGCTTTAGATGTGGTCACTGGTATATTCTCTATCTTTGACCATGATGCATTTGTATTGATAGACCTAGGATCAACTTGTTCCCTTGTGTCCTTTGAATTTGTATTAAGAATGCATGGTACCATTAAACCTTTAGGGCATAGTTTATGTGTCTCTATGTCTGCTGGGGGTATTGTAGTAGTGAGTTCAATTATGAGAGCATGCCTTATGTAAGTAGGTGGTGAGAGTTTGTATGCGGACTTGAAAGTTATTAAACTAGATGAGTTTGATGTTATTTTGGGTATGGATTGGTTAGATAAACACCATGCCATTATGGATTGTTATTCTAAGAAGGTGAATATAGATTTAATGGGGAAGAAAATAGTTTTGGTAGGTGAAAGAAAAGTTGTGCCTGCTTGTTTTATTTGACGACTTATCATTTGATTAGAGAGGGATATGAAGCTTACTTGGCTAGTATTATTGATACAACCAAAGTTAGTTCGGGAGTAGGAGAGGTACCTGTAGTTAGAGATTTCCCTAATGTATTTCTAAATGAATTGGTAGGATTACCAATATATCGGGAAGTTAACTTTGAGATTGAAACTATTCCGGGAGCAGCACCAATATTAATTTCTTCGTATAAAATAGCATCAATGGAGTTAAAAGAGTTGAAGAAATAACTAAAAGAGTTGTTAGAGAAAGGGTTCATTAAACCAACCATATCACCTTAGAGAGCTCCGATTTTGTTTGTCAAGAAAATGGATGGTAGCATGCATTTGTGTATTGACTACCAGTAGTTAAGCATAATCACAGTGAAGAACAAATACCCATTATCGAGAATTAATGATCTTCTTAATCAACTGAAAGATGCCACAGTCTTTTCTAAGATAGATTTAAGATCCAGATATTGGAACTTTAATTCCCAAAACTGCATTCCAGACTAGATATGGGCATTATGAGTTTTTGGTGATACCTTTTGGTTTAACGAATGCTCCTACTATATTCATGTCATTAATGAACAAGACATTTTAGCAGTATCTAGATAAGTTTATGATTGTCTTTATCGATGACATTCTCATTTATTCTTCAAGTAAAGAAGTTTATGAACAATATCTCCGAACAACTTTGTAGATATTGAGAGATAAAAGGCTATATGCTAAATTCAGCAAATGTGAGTTTTGGAAGGAAAAGATAGCTTTTCTTGGGCATATTATTTCAAAGGAAGGCATGAAACCCAACCTATCAAATATTAAGGCTATTATGGAGTGGGAAGCACCAAGAAATTTGATAGAGATTCAGAGTTTTCTAGGATTAGCTGGATATTATTACAGATTTGTACAAGATTTTTCTATTATTGCAAGGCCTTTGACGAACCTATTGAAGAAGAATGTGCAATTCTGGTGGGCCGAGGCATGTCAAAAAAGCTTTAAAAAGTTAAAGGAAGCCTTGACTACCACTCCAGTGCTTGTATTACCAACTAGAGATGGAGGATTTATTATGTATACTGATGCTTCTAAACAAGGATTAGGGTGCGTTCTCATGCAAAATGGAAAGGTGATCGCATAAGCTTTAAGACAATTGCAAACCCATGAAGCTAATTGCCTTATTCATGATTTAGAACTAGCTAATATTATGCATGCATTGAAGATTTAGAGACACTACCTATGTGGAGAGACATTTATTATTTTTATCGACCATAAAAGTTTAAAATATATCTCCACATAAAAAGAATTGAACTTGAGGCAATGAAGATGGATTGAGTTATTGAAAGATTATGACTGCACTATTGAGTACCATCTAGGAAAAGTGAATGAAGTAGCCAATGGTTTAAGTTGTAAAACAATGGAGAGTTTGACTAGAATCATTTGTTATGGAAAGGAGAATCTTGTGGCGTTGCAAGCATTGAATATTAATCTTGATATGGAGGAAGACCATTTGTTGGTGGCATTGCAATTTAAGCCATCAATGGTGGATCAAATTAGAGACGCTCAAATGGATGATGTATACTTGAAGAGGATGAAAGAAAAAGTGGAAGCTGGGGACAACACTCAGTTTACAATTAGAGAAGATGGCATGATGGTAATTGGAAATCGTTTATATGTTCTGAATATTGGAGATTTAAGAGAACAAATTATGAACGAAGCGCATACTACTCCTTACTCGATGCACCTTAGAAGCACTAAAATGTATCAAGATTTAAAGCCATATTACTGATGGCCAACAATGAGGAAGGATGTGGTGGAATATGTGGCAAAGTGCTTAACATGTCAACAAGTTAAAGCTGAATATCAAGCACCTACGGGATGTTAGTATAAGTGATATGTCCTAGAGGAAATCATGTATTTTGACATTGTAAATTACCCCAAATGGCAATATAATGTTCATTTAAATAAAATGCTTATTTATTTGAATATTACTCTATTAGGATTATGTTAAATAAATGTATTATCAAGAGTTGATAATATGAGTGACACATTTATTTAGTACATATGCTATAAAATTATTCGTAGTCGATAAATTAATATTTGGTTGATATTAATTTAACTATCACCTTTGTCTATTTTCCTTGATTAGTATATGACACTAATAGTGGGAGGTAGTGAGTCTCATGCTACTTGATATGAGATATTAGAATAGACATGTGGATACTCAAGTGTTGAGTGGATCGAACATTACGTTAGATTTGTGATCGTAAGGATATTCACTTATAGTCAACGATCACAATCTAGGTCATAATAGTTCATATAGTCCTTTGACCTGAGGCATTACAGTCATCCACATTTAAGTGGTTAGAGTTTGTTACCGCTTACATTCCTGTGCTAGAAAGTGTTTCTAGTGTTTGTTATGTTTTATCAAGAATAGAACTTTAGATGAGGTAACATGATGAATCTAATAGAGTTTCACTGTACCTTGACTCTCCACCTAAGTTAGTGGGAGTGCATGATATATTTCATATGTCGATATTGAGAAAATATCGAAGTGATCCCACACATATTTTACAAGAACAACCAGTGGAATTGAAAGAAAATTTAAGCAATGAGAAAGTGCTAGTGGCTATTTTAGATAGGGATCAAAATGTGTTAAGGAATAAAGTTATTCCATTAGTCAAAGTGTTATGAAAAAATTAGTCCCAAGAGGAAGGTACTTGGGAGAAAGAAGAAGATATTAGACAGCAATACTTGAAATTATTGTAGCATGAATAAAGAGTATTATGCAAATTTCGAGGATGAAATTTCTTTTTAGAGGGGAAAATTATAACATCCGTGTCCTCGAAACTAGGTTAATAGAATTTAACAAAAATTAAGATGTAATTAAATAGAATTGAGTACTATTTTTGGATGAAATTAATTCAGAAGATTTAATGAGAATAAAAGCAAGTTTAGAATTTTAGATATAATTGAAAGAGATTAAGGATGAAATTAAAAGAAGAAAGTTGCATAAGGATTTATAAGTAAAGTGTTAAAACTTTGAAAAAAAAAAGAGAGAAGCTCCTACGTTTTTAACATAGGAGAAGAGGAAAAAGAAGGGAAGGAAGAGTGTTTTGGAAAAGAATAAGAAGATAGAGATGTAGTACTATAAGTAGGGCAATCTACCTTTAAGAATTTAGAGAAATAAGTGTTGTAATCTTGTGCACTGTCTTCTTCTTTTATTCTTTAATCGTTTTCAACTTAGAAATTTTGATTTTTGATGTTTTGAGAAACGTTGTTTTGGTTTAAGAGTATAAAGTATAATATATACTTCAAATGTGTCACACTCACTCTGCTAGCTATTAAGTAAGTATGACTAGTTGATAGCTGGCTGACGATAATGCTGGAAATGGAGTACTCTTTTGCGACATCATAAGTCAATTCGAGATCTTCTAATGAAGGGATTTTAGTACATGATAATTATGACCATAGGGCTCATGTGAATCAATACATGCATTCATTTCTAATTGGGCAGTTGTGATATCGAAGCTAGGGGTCACTCACAACTTATGAGAACTAAATGTGTATCATTGGGATTTTCACATTTAGACTTGAAAGTGTTTCAGGTACTATCAAGTGTTGATATTATTTTCTCATTGCCAATTAGACATGGACCTAGTAAGTCACACCTAAAAGGTGACACATTATCATCTATTTTAATCTAATTGTTGATTAAAGTGTTTAATCAAGTAATTAAGATTAAGAAAATTGGATTTTTACTTTAAGCAGTAATTCTAGCATATCATGAAATTCGACTCCACCAAAGGGTTTTATTATTCATTTGTACTTAATTAATATTGGATATTAATTAAGGTAATGAATTAATAATAAGTGTGTTATTAAATAATTGGACTTGGATTAATGGCCCAAGGTATATGGGCCTAGACTTAAAAGTGTTTTGGGCCAAAGATTAATCCAATGTGTTAAGATTACCCAACAATCTAATTTAGTTCCATTAATTTAATGGATTGGGTTTGGACCAAGTGTTAGCCCCAGTAGTAAGCCCAAGTCCATATAATTGATATAGAGAATTGGTTGTATATAGTTTTTAAGTATAAAAGATGTATATAAACATAATATATTGGATGTGTTGTCTACTTCATCTTTGGACACTTGTAAGGCCACTTGTCAAATGTATATGCTTACTAAATGACAAGTGTCATAATGATGTCATTAATGATGTCATAGGAATGTCATGTGGCGGGCCTATGATGTCATGGATAATTTCATGATGATGTTATGATGATGTCATGGTGATGACATGGTGATGTCATGATGATGTCATGATGAGGTGGCAATCTCTACACTTATTTTTGTCCTAAGTGTTTTTGATGATGGTTAATCTAATTTTGTTCATCTTATTGCTTTTATTTAAGTGTTAAAAAAATGGTGAATGGTTTTTGTTGGACAAAAACGTGAATTACAAAACATGATAACAAAATCAACACATACCCTTAAGTGTTCTTGAAAGGAAGATTGATTTAGAGCAGGTTCTTGTGAGGTTCATAAAAGAGGGCACTTGCTTCTAATCTAATCTAGGCAAGAAGGTGATTGGTGGGAGCTTGGTGTTTCAAGCTAGAGGCTATACACTTGGGTGGCTAGAGCATATGATTCAAAAGTTGAATCATCAACACAAAGCTTGAAGATACTAGTATGGTCTTCTTCAAATATAAGGAGTTTGTAAGTTTCTTGAACTTAAAAATTCTTGGTTGTTGTGTATACATGCTTGTATGTGTTTTTAGCTATATGTCAATTGCAAATTAGTTCCTTGGGTTTGGAATTCTTCATTTGATGAAGAGTTATGAAAGTGAAATTTTTGAAATTTCACCCTTTTTAGGCATACGCTTCCGCCGCGCTCTGTTGCATAACATGATTCCTTTCACAGGAAAGTTACAATAATTGAAGATACCAAAATGGAAATGGGAGAGGATAACGATGGATTTTATGGTTGGATTGCCATGAACATTTCAGAAGCATAATGCAGTGTGGGTGATAGTTAATAGACTCACCAAATCCGCTCACTTTTGCCAATATAGCAGATAGATTCTTTGGGCAAGTTAGCATCCTTATATGTTTTTGAGATTGTGAGATTACATGGAGTTCTAGTGTCAATTGTATCCGATAAGGATCTACAGTTCACATCACATTTTTGGGGAAGCCTACAAAGAGCCTTGGGTACTAAATTGTATTTTAGTACTGCTTTTCATCCACAAACGAATGGGAAATCGGAGAGGACGATTCAGACATTGGAAGATATGATGAGAGCTTATGCTATGGAGTTCAAAGGCAACTGGGATGATCATTTTCCATTACTAGAATTTGCCTACAATAGTAGTTTTCATTCTAGCATTAGAATGGCACCGTATGAAGCTCTTTATGGAAGGAAATGTCGAAGTCCGATTTATTGAGATGTTAAAGGTTTGAGGCAAATTGAAGGACCAAATTTGATACAAGAAACTATAGAAAAAGTTCAAGTGGTCAAGAAATGTTTAAAAGCAGCTTAGGATCACCAAAAATGTTATAAAGATAAATAGCATTGGGAAATGGAATTCAATGTAGGAGAGAAAGTTTTCTTGAAGGTATCGCTATAGAAGGGAATTTTATAGTTTGGCAAGCATAGGAAACTGAGTCCAAGGTATGTTGGACCATATGAAATCCTTGAGAGGATTGTACCACTAACTTATAGATTGGCTCTTTCGAGAGAATTATCATCCATTCATGATGTGTTCCATGTGTCGATGCTGCGGCGATACCGATCTGATCCAAGTCACATCATATAAGAGCCTAAGATTAAAATCTCTGAGAAGTTGACTTATGTGGAAGAACCAATTGAAATACTTGATCAAAAAGTGAATCAATTAAGAAGTAAAGAGATTCCGATAGTAAAAGTGAAATGGAGCCACCATTCCCCGAAAGAAGCTATATGGGAAGTAGAAGAACAGATGAAGCAGAAATATCCACATGTAATTCTGGAAGATGGTAAGTAATGAATTTTGGGGATGAAATTTTATTAAGGGGGAGAAATGTAACACACACCCTTTCACATACGTATTTATAACGTATGTAATTGCATCTTATGCATGTGAGTGTATAGATTTTATTTAAGTTAAAATTGGGTATGAATTATAGAAATGGATTAAATTGTAAGGATAGTAAGGACTTGATTGAAATAATCATAGGTTTTAGGACTAATTGGGAAGAGTAGCATTTCATTAAGGATTTAGATGGATATTTGGCAATAAATATCATAAACTTTGGCGATATCTTCTTCCTTTTCTACATGACCATGCATACCTATATGAAGAGTTTATTAAGAAATAGTTAGTTGCACTCACTTTTCTTTCAAAGGAACTAGGGATTTGTTAGAGAGAGAGAGTGAGGATTTGGCTAAGGAATTGGGATTTTATGCTACAGACATCAACCGCTATAGTTCAAGAACATCTCTTGGTAAGGTGATTGTGTTTTGGTTGAGTTGTAATAGGGTTGTGGGTAGTAAAATTTCATACTCTATTTTTACTAAATTTTCAACCTTTGTTTTTTTGTGATATCTTGAGCTATACAGCTTTAATTTTAGCAAGGTTAGACTCTCTGAAAACTTCATAGAGTCCTTTATAAGTTTTATGTTTTGAGTTTTAACTGAATTTGTTAATAAATGGGTCAAATAGAGCTGAATATTTTATTGCTCACTATGATGCTCTAATTTGGCTAAATGGATTCTAAAATGCATAATTAATTTCACACTTGTCCAAATTAAGTGATTCTAATTGGATTTTGAAGGAAACTCATAACCCTAATTTTAGTATAAATTTGGAGGTTTTTGGATTAGTGTGTGTAACTTTAGGTCATTTTAAGTTAGAAGCATTTAGTTGCACTTTATGATGTTTAAAGTGAATTGCTATGCTTGAGTACTAAATTATTATATAATTGGGTGTAGGAAGTGGAAGAGGTGAAGAAAGCCCTACTGTATAGAAGGGAATTTTGCTTGTAGAGGAGTTGAAGCTTTTAGGTAAGTAATTATTAATACAATGCTTATAAATATAAATTCTCCTGTAACAAAATTATCTATTTCTGTTGATTATGTTTGCTCTTTATCATGGAAAGAATGAGTGATATAAGTATATGAGGTAATATAAATTGTGATTTCACCATGTTGTTGGAAATGATATATTGATTGAATTGTGATGGTAAAATGAAATGAAAAAGCTTATTGATTGTGAGTTATAAATTGACATATATATATTGTGGGGTATGTGAGGAAAATGTGTGTGTGTTGAGATGAGCTCTACGGCCTGAGACTGAGCTAGGCAGAGAGTCTCATCTATGGCCACTCTTATGATAATTATATATGCACGAACGTGTGAGATCTGAGACTGAGCTGGGCAGAGAGTCTTAGGAATGGCCATGAATTTATAAATAAAGATAAATATATGGTAAAGAAAGAGAAAAAGAAAAGAAAAGAAAGAGCGAGCTTTGAGTGAGACGTGTGTGACATGTGTTGAGATCTCTGGCCGGAAAACTAACAAGCATAAATATGCATCCATTGCATTGTGATTGTATATATATTGTTGAATGTGGATTATGAAAGTAATAATGATTGAAATGATGTGATATGGTGTAATAGAGACACCAAGTTTGGGTTTCAGAGTAGTGAGTATTTTTGAAATGGCATTGTGTTTATAAATGCTTATAGATTATATTTGAATGCTTTAGTAATTCTAAAAACAGGTTGAGACACGGGCGTGTCCTAGACCATGTGTTGAGACATAGGTTGAGACAAGGGCGTGTCCTGAGCCGTGTTTGAGAATAAGGTTTTTTTGGAGCTGGAACATGGCCGTGTGCCAAATGGGAATTTTAAAACCGAGAGTTACACGGTTTAGTACACGGGCGTGTACATGGTCGTGTATTAATTTAAGAAATTAGGGTTTTGGACCTAGAACTACACAGGATGATACACTGGCATGTCTAAAGTCGTGTATGGATTGTGTAAATGATGCATTTTGGACTTGAGAGATACACGGGCGTGTCCTGAGAGGTACACGGGCATGTCCAAATTCGGTGTGAATTAATGATTTTAGAGCGAGAGCTACACGGTCTTATACATGGATGTGTACATGGCCGTGTATTAATTTAATAACTTGCACATTTTAGACCGAGACACACACGAGTAAGAACATGGGTGTGTTTATAGCCGTGTGTGAGAGCGTGCTTGGGACCGAGGTGAACACGGATTGGAATACGACCGTGTAACCCAAATTTTAGTGTTTTAATTTTAATTGGATTAATTAGTTATTGAGAAGTTTTATTTGTTGTATGTATTATCAATTACTTATTGAGTTGCAAGCTCATTCCTTTGTAAATTATGGTTTTCAGGATAGATAACCTAGCTTGAGGCGTATTTTTGATAGAAGTTTGAAGCTTGGTTAATTGTGAGCTCGGGTGGGACAACAGTGTGCTTGATGATTTACATCTCCATCCATATGAGTATATACATTTTGGGCATATTGGGAATTTTGTAACAAGTTTGTGTTGTTTTAAATATTTATGTAAATTTTATGTAATTGTACAAACTGATACTTTTATATATATATAACATACGTTTGAATGTTTGAAATTTTCTTATACTAAATATTGTGTACATAATGAGAACATGTGTATGTGGCATTGGAGTGTGCTACAAAATGAGTATCCAACTCATGAAAGTATAATATAAAATTTAAAGAAACTGACAATAGAATATTACAAATAAGAAATTTTTTATTTATTCAATCTCAGGGAATATAATATACAAATGATATTGGATTAGCAAATGAATGAATCAAAAGAATTAAGAAATATATTTTGTATACAATGAAAGTAATGAGATGACCGTAAAATAATATACTTGATAAAGGGATGATTTCTTTGAACTATTTATTTATGTAATTGTTTATTCATTTTATTAGTTTTGGAAGCTAAACTTCAATATTAATTATAAGCCTATTTTGGTTCATTGAATGATTACTTATTAATTTATAAAGGATTTATAGTGTTTTTGTATTATTGTCAAGCTAGCTGCTCACTGAGTAATTTCCTATGAAATTACTCACCACTATATTTAAAATGAATTTTCAGCTTAGGATAGTTATTAAACTATACTAGAAGATTATGGTGGTTCAGTGGGCTACTATGGTGTATGAGGTTATGGAGACCGAGACTCTTGTTAGATATATAGTTTGCCATGATCCATATGTAGAGATTATGTTCAGAGTTTATGGTGCAGCCTATAGGAGCCAAGATGTGTCTTTCAGCCATCAGGGAGGAGCACCCGAATAGCATCTGTACTACCTTCTGGGTCCTTTATGCCACCTCCACCGATGTTCAGGTTACCCTCACCTAGGTGCGATGTGGGTTTGTATACCTACATCTTTTTGGTCTTTTTGCTGTGAGGCCATCATTCACCCTCGAGCTATATGAGAAAGACATTTTTTGAGAGGTGATGTGCTTTGGTGAGGGTTAGAGAGTTGGCTTAGGACTGAAGCTGCCTTATTTCCACCACCATCATCCTGTTGGCTTAGGCTTTGACACACTTGAGAGAAAGATTCCATGGGCTAATATTGATGTATTCTTTTGTATTATTTTATAGGCATCTAGTACTCTTCCATTTGTATATATTATGTATATATATTTTAGCTAAGTTGGATGGTGATGTAGTACTTAACACTTATATTATTATATCTACGAAATATTATTATGTTAAAAATGTTTTTTGCCATTTGGAAATTTTTATGTATATGATTATAGGAAAGGACATGATAGGATCGTTTGACATGGTGGTTGAAAATGAATTAAAAAGCAGGCGATGATATTATTTGAGAAGTTCATTATTGCATAAATAAATTGTTGTGATTATGAGTTCATTAGACTAGTTATAAGAGATGATATTGATATTAATTACAGATAATATTGGCGAAAATAGAAATATTTGGAGTTATATATCCTAGAGTAGATATCAATAAATGTGACTGAAAAAAAATTCCTTTATGGTATTGTACTTGTTGGGATGATGTTATAATGACTAGATATGTTAAAAATTTGTATTGTATAAGAGATTGTTTCTAGTATTTATGTAATATCTCTACTATTGTTAATTCCTTAGCTAAATATACTAATGGAATTGATAATAGTAGGAGTGTTACATTTAATTAGAATTAGAGCCTAAGATTATTAGATTCTATAGACACTAAGAAGTAATGAGTTTAGTGGATATTAGAAATAATATTTATTATAATGATGATGACTGATGTGGGTCAAATTATAATACTCTAGTCTTTAAGACTAAGTATAGAGTAAGTAGAGTGTTGAACACTCAGGAATTTAGAGTAATTTTATATTAACTGGATAGATAATTAAATGGATAAGCAAACAATAATGGTGAAAATGTTGATTTATTCTAATTATTCTAAATAATTACTAACTATGCTAATTAATCTAATTATTCTAATATAAAGTTCAAATAGAGTTTATTAGAAGTACAATTCATAATTTATCAAAAATTACAAGAAACAAATAAATGATTACATGAAATGATTATAAAACATGGTATAAGTTCTAAAAGCAATTCTCATTGTCAATTAGCCCTAAAGTCCTTAAGAGCAACTCTCATTGTCAATTAAGGATAATTTCATTTAGAGTCTATAAGCACTCTCATGACATTATAGAGAAAAACAAAACCCATTTTCATTACCATGCAAGGTTTATAATTTTTAATCCTTTAAATAGAAACTCTTGTCTCCAAGTGATTTTATAACCTTTAATGAATTTAATTGTATTTCCACAAAAATGCACTAATTCTCATTGCATACAATTTAATAAACAAGTCATATATGGTGGCCAATCATACACAACACATTCAAACTTACAATTAAAATCAAATGATTCATATAACATAAAACAAAAGATGTAATTTATTGATTCATTCTTCCTCGCAATTCTAACAAACAATGGCTTAGCCAAGATATATATTAAACATAAAACAATAACAAAAAGGTATACTAAACATCAAGTACTAATAGAGAGAAAGATATAACTTGAATGTAAATAGCCTTCTTGATGTATCCTTAACTTGCTTGAATTATCTTCTCTTGATACTTTGAATTGCACTAATGATACTAACTAAACAAAAATAATACTTTAAATAAATAACTAAGTGTTTTCTGATATATAATTATGTCTAAAATGTAGCCAATACATGTATTTATAGGCCTCTTAGACATCCCAATTTATACACTTTCGGAGGGGAGTCAAAATTGAAAGGGTGCAAAGAAAAGGTGCCTAAACTACTCGGCACATCGGGTGTGAGTTGGCACGCATGGCCTATATCATGACTCGGCATATGGCTGGAAGGCAAGGATCAAGTCGGCACCAGTAGATGGGATGAGTTGGCATGAGTGGGTGAGTCAGCACAGCTGCTTGCCGTCACGAGTCGGCATGGGTAGAATGAGTCAGCACACCTCTTAAATTGCTTCCTTTGACTTTTTGAATACCAAACTTCATTCCATTGCACTCCAAAACAACTTTAAGCTTGAGATTAGTCCAAAAGAACCTACAAATCGTATAAATACAATAATAGCACACAAAAACACAAAACTAATAAAAATAACATAAAAATTAAACACAATGCAAATGCAATCTAATTAAAAAGTCAACAAAATGATAATAAATAACTGTAGTATTTTGCATACTACCAAATTCCCCCACACTTAGACCTTGCTTGCCCTTAAGCAAGAAGTAAAAATCTAAGTAAGAAAAACAACAAAAATTTCATCCTCTCTAAAAGAAATATAGCCATCTTAACAAGTCATCCTAATAATGAAATAAATTTTATAGGAAAAGATAGTTAATAATTAACTTTCAATGCTCAACAATGATAGAGGAAGCAAGTCTCATAGCATAAGTAATAAGTTTAACACATTATCTCAGTCTATTAATAACAAAATCAAGAATATAACGTCAAGGTGCTAACCAAGCTATCTAGCCAAAATATTCATTCTTCAAACTTAAGATTTCTATAAACACAAGTAGCATTTGGGATAAGAATCAAGCACACGCATAAAGTAACATTTCTCATGGCATTTTTAGACACATTTTTCTTCATTTTCTTTTTTTTTTTCTTTCTAGTGAGTGTATTTTATGCTCCATCCCACTAAAGTTTTTGTACTTATGATGTTACACACTCTTTCTGAATGAATATAATTAAGGAGCATACTCACTTACACACAATTTACTCAAGATGCATCAGATCAACAAGCATAAATTTTCTTTTTGTTTTCATTTTTTCGTTCCCTCATCCATTATTGAAATGCTAATCTTTCGTATTATGTAGTTTCCCTTAAACTACCTAACTCCTAAGAAACTTAAGCTTAAATCCTTAACATCTTAACCTTAAGCATAGTTAGAAAGTGGACTACAAATTCTCTAGATTTTAAAAGTAATAAAAAGAGATAATAAGGAAAACTTAAAGACTATACTACATGAAATTTTAAATATCTACCAATTGAGCATAGAAAATTATATATTAACATGGCATAAAAGTAAAACTTCAATCAAAATCAAAATAAACTAGAAAAGAGGCTACTTATTTATGTAGAGAAGATAAAATAATGCAAAATAAATATGGCAAACACGCATAAATAACCTAAATATAAACAAATGATAATATGCAACATGCATAACAACTACTAAACAAAATATAAACACTAACATACATAAGAACTACTACTAACTACCCTTTACTACTAACATCCCTTCCCTCACACTTAAAATATATATTGTCCCCAATGTGAAACATTAAAGAAAAAGTAGGGAAAAGAAAAAACTCCCTCAATCCTCCGAAGGAGATGGTGGTGGAGACTCAATGGTATGTTTGCAACGTATAAAGTATTGTTGCATCTTGTACTCCATTCTCCTTTAGTGACGATCAAGTTGGAAATTAAAAGCCTCCATGCCACTCAATTAGCAGTGCATCACTCCTTGGTTTTCCAACACTTGCTCCTAAATGGGCAATTCTTGACTAGAAGAGCCACTAGGACCTCCTTGCATAGGGTAGGAAGGAAAAGGTGCATCATCTGTTAGTATAGATGTGCCATATGGCCATTCATGTATATAGACATTGTATATTTATCCCCATGGCAATGAAATATTCATTTGGATTAAAGTGTTTGTTTATTTGAATATTTACCCTTAGTACAATGTTAGATAAGTTTATTATCAA
>CATIWO010475977.1:0-17756 GCA_949673435.1 Macaranga tanarius
CTTTTTAAAATTTAATTATGATAACTTTTACCATAAATAAATTTTAACCATTTACACATAAGAGAGATAATTATCCAATTGGGCTAATAAGCCCAATATTCATTTTGGGTATGTTCTATGTGTGTGACCCTGTAGGTTCACATAACATTGGTAATGGGCCTTCAATCCAATTGGTAGGCCATAAGTCATAAGTGGCCTCTAGCAAGACATTATGACTACCCAAGTTATGTGAAGGTCAGTAATCTGACACAACCTATTTAACAACAATGCTACAGTCCTTTTGTACATGATATCTTAGATTGAATATAAGGCATGGTTTATGTCATCCTTAATTATTCAATTATTTTTTGATCTTAATTAGACTAAATTGATAACTCATTATTAACTGATTTCAAGCATGGCCATGCATTTACATTCAGTCTAATTTATCAAGGGGCCCATAAAAATCCTCCTCATGATTAGTGAGGGATAAATTCCTTATTGATCACTCACACTCCTCACATGATTCATTTTATATCCAATCACAATCTATTATACCATCTTATTAAAGATAACATTAGAATGTGTCAAAATATAAAACTCATAATGCAGGACTCTATGATGATCTTAGGTCTGAGGACTACTATAACATCATTGTAATGAGAATAGCTTATGACAATTATCCATGTAGTATTCTCATAGTGAGTCAATTCAGTACATCCTATATACCTATGAATTGACTTTGTATATTGTATACATGATCAGTAAAATATGATCATCAGTCAACCTCATACTAGTCTTTATTCATTATTCTTCCACAATAATGACCGACTAGGTATGATTTAGAATATAACTCATTTACCATTTAAGAGTTCTACTATCAAGTCACACACTTGATGATCTTAAATAGAGTTAAACATTAATGGAATTTAATAGAGTCAATATGATAAAATACCTCTTTATTATAATAATGAAAAATAGACAAAGTCACAATATGGCTATAATACTATAGGCCTAGGGCACATCACTAACATTGTCCACCTAGTAAGGCTATATAAAGCCACACTCACTAACCAGGTATAACTTATTCTTTTTCTTCCTTGACTTCACTTATTCTTCTTCTCTTCTTATTCTAGTTCTTCCATTTCTCCAAAACTCATTCATAACTCCATCTTCATTCAACCATTACACCTCTCATCTAATTTCCCCCACTTGGGATACCATCTGACTTGAGCATTAGATAGGCTTTGGGCAATCTAAGCCCTCTAGCTCACTTTGTTCATCTTGATAGGTACTTATATCTATGGCTGAAGCTGAGAAAGTTTGGAAACCCATCAATTGGCACCATCTGTGGGAAAATGATGATATTTATTGCTTAAGAGGTTATCCTTTTTCATTGAAATCTCTTTCATCATATCTACTATTAATTTGCAAGTGATAACAGTTATGCTTGTGCTTTCTTCCTCTTTCTCTTTACATTTTCTCCACTGAAAATTAAAGGAAATCATAATGAGCTAAGCCTTTATATATTTGTCTTATTCTTTGTATTTCATCCATTGGAAATTAAGGAAAGAATGGAGTAGTAATGGTAAATATATGCTTTATTATGTGTTGTATATGAAATTTTAGGTTGTTGTAATTGTTGCTGTATTTTTATTGTATTGAAAGAAAGAAGTTATGATTTCTTATAATGGTGGGATTAAGTGCCACTGTGAGCAGAGGGTATAAACCAATGAAGGATAAGGGACAAACGGTGAATGTGCCAATTGAGCTCTTAAAGGGAGCTGATGAACAAAGTAGACTACTTGGCCAATACAGAAGAGGGACAGAGAAAAGAAAAACTAAAGATAACAATCCCCATAGGGTAACACCCAACTAGTTATATTAAAAACTGCCTATCCATAATGATGAGCGAGTGGTTAATCCTAGTTGGATAGATCCCTATCAATATTGTGCAACTACTTGAAACCCGATGATTATCAGGGAAAATCCCACCATTAGAAAGTACCCTCTAGAAAATAAGAATCTTCCCTATTGGAGCATTTCCATCTCTATGACCAAATGGGTGAACCTCTCTGGTCTTTTGATGTGTCCACTTATACATTTTCTTGAGAAGACGATGTTTTCTCATGGAAAATCCCTTCTGCATACTTGAAAAGACCTTCTAGATTTCATGATCGATGCAAATCTCTATACATCATCGACTCTCCCATGGGAACATAAGCTTCCTTACATAAAATTTCAATTCATGAATTTATAACTCCCTCAATGGAGAAAATTTTTTGAATGAAGAATGTTCATTGCCCACTTGGGTATTTTAAATTCCTCTAAGTCAGAGAAGTTCCCTCTGCTTAGAGAGTATCCATTTAAAAATCTCCCTCATAGGAGCAAAACTCCCTCTACTTGGGAAAGATCATTTAGCAATCTCTCTCATAGGAGCAAATTTTCTATACCTAAAAAGTATAATTTCTCCCATAGGAGTAAAATTTTCTTTACTTGAAAATGTCACCTCCCTCGCCGGAGTAAAATCTTTCCACTTGGAACTATCTAACTCCTCACCATGGCAATATTCCCTTAATTAGGAATACCACTTAGAATTGTCAATCTTTTATAAGGAAGAAAATTTCAACTGCTTTTGAAATTCACATAGGGGGCAGACCCGAATCTCAAAAGGACTAAGCCTTCTGACTACGGATGCTAAATTCTACTTCTAAATTAGTCCTCCATAAGTGAGGCACTCTCCATAAGTGAGACTCCATGCCCATGAGGGTTTAAGAAATATAAATTTCTCATTAGGTAATAATCCAACTCCCTAATGAGGCACTCTCCGTCAAGTATCTATTAAATTTGGAAGTCAAAATCTCTCCCTGAGTGAGAGTCCCATGTCCCTATGGACTTGTGGTATAAATAATCTCCCCAATGAGCCATGGATGCTAATTAAATTTGAAAGCCACGTCCCCAAGGACACCGATCTAACTCGACACCATGTTCACATGGAATCAAACCTAAACACCATGTCCACAAGGACTTGTAGTAGGCACCCTATCCAGAATGTCCTTCTAAAGATTAGGACATATCCCAATTGTACTTACCCATCTGGACAATCCATTCCTGAGATCAGTGGCCTTCAATCTTATGAATAGATGGGGGGCAACTGATGATACACAAAAAATACACCTCCAATGAGAGCTAAACATGTAGAAAGTGGATCTCTCTTATTAACTAAGTCAACAACACTCTCGTCAAATGAGACATTTAACATAACTCACAAGGGCTATGTGACTAAGGACCATTCCTTTTAACAATAAGAGAATCCCGTTGACCCACTGACCAAAGGGGAAACAGACACTCTTTCCCTGCTGACAAACATTAAATGTGCAGCCCATCAGTCACTATGGCACCTAACACATTACCTTCTCCAAGAAAGCTACTCGATCATTGTGCTGACAGGGCCAAATAGCCAATTATCTACTGCCACCTGTTCACCTAATAAGGCTATATAAAGCCACACTCACCAACCAGGTATAGCTCATTCTTATTCTTTTTCTCTTCTTATTGTGATTCTTTCATTTCTCCATAACTCATTCACAACTCCATCTTCATTCAACCATTACACCCCTCATCTAATTTCTCCCACTTGGGATACCATCTGACTTGAACATCAGAGGAGCTTTGGGCAATCCAAGCCCTCCAGCTCATTTTGTTCATCTTAACAAGTTCTTGTAATTATGGCTGAAGTTGAGAAAGTTCGGGAACCCATCAGATAAACTCAGTTTCAAATAATTTGGTGCTAATTTGATTGATAATTTAGATTTCTTGTTGCCTTTGCTTGCTTTTATATATCCTCAATTAGCACTGTTATTGGGAGATATTCCATATAGCCATTTCCATTTTTGATTTTGATTTTGAGTGGAGAATTTAAGCTGAAGTGGTGAAGCAGAGAAGGACATTTAGAATTAGAGTAAGTTTGGGTTGAAAAATCTTCTATATAAAATAATTGAATCAACTTCTTCTTCTTCATTAGTATGGAGATTTATTATATGTGTATAGTTAATATTTATGTTGTTGGTGGTACTTAACTTTGATACATGGATGAGACCTATAATTTGGAGAGCTTCTATCTTTTTAAATACATGTTTTCATGGTTAATAGCTTCAGAAAGAAATGGTTAATGGTTTCAAGAAAGAAATGACTTCAGAAAATTATCATTGAGTTTTGAAATTATTTTTCCTATTTTTGCTTTGCTTTAGAAACAATGGGAATTGATTTTGCCCCAAACGAAAAGTCCACCATTTCAACGCCATTGACAGCCACACCATCGGCTCTGTCATCGACGACAGCAACCCCCTCAAACTAAGAACTAGAAGCCGCACCCTACCAACCAAACCAAGAAGATGCTGCTACTGTTATTGTTTAATGTCCACCAGAAGATGCATAGGGGTAGTTTTGTCATTTCCTAATTAAATGTCCATGTCAGCAACTTCATTTTTCCAGTCAATAATAATTTACCGACAACTTAATTATAATTTGCTATATACATTGTTTTGTAATTTTTTAACATATTACCACACTTAATTGTAATTTTAAAAAATTTAAACGTTTAATTGTTAAAATTTAAAAAGTTCATACGTTAAATTTATCTTTATCCCAATAATTTAAACATAGTTTTGCATTTAAATTAATCAAATAAATGGTTATGGATTTAGGTGGATAATGTGGTGCGTGACGTTAGAAAGTGAATTGCTACAAAAAAAGTGAGAATGATTGAATGAGAAATATATATAAGCAAAGTTTGCTGCAGTTTGCAATGATCGTTAAGTTGCCATCAAGCTTTTGCAATTCTCTTTTTCAATCATCACTAATTCTCCTTCTGTTACTTTCACGTTTTGCCTCTTTAGTCCCACCATAATTATATTATATTATACACTAGTTTCTTACATCATATATATATATATATATATATATATATATATATATATATATAAGATACTTCATTACTCTTATCAACAATAAGTTTTTTTTTTTTTCCATAAATCACATATATTTGGATTCTAATAGACAAAAACTAATATAGTTCGATTCAAATAAATTTATAAAAGTAGTAAAAAAAATTCAATTAATTTAACGCAATTATATGTACCATAATTTAAATTTAAAATATTAACAATTTCTACCAATTTATTCCAACAGTCGAAACAAAAGAAAAAAATTAAATCCTCACTCGTAGCATGTTTTTCTTCTTATTATAATTGTTGTTACTATACATCGATTCGTGCTTCTTATCAAGCATGCTTAATTAGTGCACCATTTTTTTTAAATTCAAATTTTAACGATCAATTGAATTTTTTTGAAATATGAAAATTCATAGCTTTTGTTTTTCCAGGTATTTAAACAAATATATTGAAAGATCATTATAAATTTAAACACAATCAATCTTGTTTAATAGAAAATGCAAAATTAATTAAATATTTTTATTGATTGTTCTCTACATATTTTATAATAGTTAATCTGAATGCAAAAATGGGAAAGATATATATGCCACAGTTTTCAAAATGACATAAATGAATCAATAAACCAGGAGATGTGTGATGATCACATATGGATCTCCTTTTTGACTAAATAGTTGGTGTATTTTCACTTTTTTTCCATCAAAAAATCATCTTTTTACCATATAGTTATGGTCCATCAGAAAAAAGGCTTAGAAGAAAAGTATAAACTGGTCCCATTAAGAAAGAACAGGATTGTGTTAATTAGGGTTGAGAATTAGTAGAATTCTCACTATAAATTAAAATACATTAATTAAGAAGCATGGCATGATATATAAGTTGTCATCTTAGTGATTTTTCCTTTCATCATTGCTTTCTTCCATGCTATTCTGCATTTATAGGTTATATGATGTCTTTACTAATTGTCATTGGATACCTTTTAAGCCTAATATTGAGTGTATTAATACCTAATACTAGATTAATCATAAAACCCATTACTAAATAATTTCATCTCTATATCATAATTTAAAGCTAAGCTTGAAGGGTAATATACGTTTGATGCTTTTATAGGTTGCTCTTAATTATTATATGTCAAATGATAATTGATTTGTAGTGTGCTTCCTTTAATTTTAATATAAAATAATAATAAATATGTATTTTTCATAAAAAAAATACTTCTTCTATAATTTTAATAAAATAATTACAAAAATGCCCCTAAGACTTAACTTAAGAATTATGATATTTCAAAATTAACATATTTAATCTCAATAAAGTCATGTATAAAAAGTGTATAATCAAGGAAACTAAAATATCAATGTTTGTTGATACAAATGATGATAAAAAGTCTAGATTTGTTTAAATAAAGTTTTGAATTTGAGTTTATGAAAAAATATACATAAAAAAAATAAAATTCACTTAACTCGATATTGTTTTAAAAAATATTTTAAAAATTTTATATCCATAAAAAGAATTAAGAATCCAATTTCAAAATTAATTCATAAAAGTCATAGGATTATATATTCAACCTCTAATTTAAGTCTAGTTCAAAAATTGAGCTGATTAAGAAGTGATCATTTTCATGACATCATGTGGGTGGCTAAATAAGGGAAAAGGTTAAGAAATCAATCTTGATCAATTAGAAAGCTGGAGCAGAGACTTGTTTTTATCATCTTCTTCATCCTTTTCAGTAAAAACATGATTGATTAGCAGAAAAAAGTTATAAAAAGAATTGCAGATCAAATCAAAAGCTTAATCTTATGGTGGGGTTTCTCTATATTTTTACACACTTTAATTCCCTGCATGCAGTCATTAGGCCCCACCATTCACATACTTTGATCAATCAATGACTTTTGTGGGTGAATGATAATAGATCATGATGATGTGATGTGTGCAAATCATTTGGCGTGTAGAACTCTTTGTGGTTGCCACTGTTAGCAAGTCCAGTTCCACCCCAACTTATATTGATGACTTGATGTACTAATTGAAGATGTGTTTGACCAATTTTGTGAAAATTGACCTTTTGAGTTTTTGGTTTAAATAAGACCATGACCTAACTAGCTACAATGCTTGATTGTTAGCCTTTTAATTAAAAATTTTAAGAAGTTGATTTAGTAGTTGCAAGATGTTATTAAATTTTTGTGTAAGAATATTTTATAGTGAGAAATTTTGTATTTTTTTTTTTTGAGCAAATGATGATTATCATTCATCAACAAGAAACATACAAGAGAGTACTCTTAAAATACACTCTAGATATTTTTTTAAAAGAGAAAACCATACCTAAAAAATAAAACAGTCTAATATATGGTATAGAAATTCTCTCCGGTAAAGATAAGAAAAAACCTTAATTGGCCATCTGCGCTTAATGCGTCTCAAATGTACTGAATGAGTCAAATCGGAGCTTTATCTGACTAAATTCTTCAAATCTTTACATTCACATATGCTTCAAATCTACCATTAAACTGATCCAATGGATGGATCAAAGCACTAAAAATGGAAATAAAACTCCATGCTGAAAAAACTAACACTAAAATAAAAAATTATTTATGAACTATAGAAATACCCATTAATATTTGAGGTATATCCTCAAATCTATGAGTATTAAGAAAACATAGGCAAAAAAAAGCAAAAAATCACTAGAGAAGGCCACTAAGAAACGAAGAAGAAGCTGTGTTGCAAAGAAACGGAAAAGAAGAAAAGCCGGAGAGAGAAAAGAAGAAAAGTGAAAAGCACTAAAGAATAAATTTTGTATTTAAATCTTTATAAAATAGAAATAAAAATTAATTTCATATATAATGCGATGTGAAAATATTTTATGGTTATACCTAAAAACTATTTTAAATAAAAAATTAATATAATTATTAATGTTCATGTGTGTTCATACCTAAGTTTAAGTATATTTTCAAAATAAATAATTGTTTTTATAAAATTAATTAGTTGAAATATATAATAGTTAGATGTCTTAGTGAATAGATGCAATTTAAAATACACATATATATATGAAGGTTCTCACAACTTTAATAAGATTGTGTAATATGATATGTTATCATAGTATAATTTGTCATTTTCTAAAAGATTGTGATATTATCTTAAACAATGTTCTTCTAAAATAAAGACTCATGCCCACTTCTTATGTAGGTAGCCATTGCTTTCAAATATCAAGGGTTGTATCATTGATTTGAAAATGGTGTCTACCCTTCTTTTTCTTTAGGGCTAGCACAAAAGGGGATTTGGTGGAGAAGTCAAAAATTCATTGGGTTGTTATCTATTTTGTAGAAGACTTTTTGGGTTAACATGTTAAATGTTTACTGAGCAACTATAATGCATCTTTTAAATGCATTTGTCGTTTGATAAGAAATGCATAATAATTAGGGTGAAACATGCCTGATATGGGACTAAAAGTTCATCAAAGATTTGCAAATGGCAACTATTCATTTCCATGATTTTCTCCAAGAGTGGCTTAGAACAGTCAAATTAGAGGCATGCCTGTGTTGGCTGCTTGCACATGCAATTAACACACATGCCTTGACAATTGATCCATTATAATCAACTAGTAAATCATGTACGATAAGACTTTCTTATACAAGTCTTAAAGATGAATTTTATGAAATCATGGTTAAATTATTTACATTCTTTTTTTTTTTTGACAATCATCCTTAAATTATAATGTTTTATTTTTAAATTAATTTATGGTTTAATTATTTACATTTTTTTTCTTGGCAATCATCCTTGAATTATAATTTGTTTTTCTACGATTAATTTATGAAATAATGATGTGGTTCCTTATATTTGGAGTGTTTGAATAATAGTGTTGAAACATAACTCCTTCATATTATATGTTTTTATTAATTTTTATTATAAAGACGTCAATAAACTCTAACTCAAACATTATAAAAAAATTTCAATAAAAATCTCAACATAGACTATAAATCTCTCCTATCCACATAAAAAAAATTATTATAGAGGTAGTTTTCTTCATGTAATAACACAATAATATTAGACCAAAAAATTCAAGCTTAGAACTTTCATATTTTATACACTAACCAAGAGCATGAAAGCATTAACCTAAAATCACAAACGACTAGTCGTTTACTTAAGATCAGCCTTGGATATTGACTGTAAGAAACAAAAACTTAGGTCCTCAACTACTGGGCCTGCTGGTTTCTTAGCAGTGTAACCGGGCTGCTTCTTCTTCTTCTTCTTCATCCCCATCATCTGCAGCAGTTGTTCTTCTGTTTTTAATCTCTGTAATGTAATTACTCAGAACCAAAGAGGCGTGAAGCTTGTGAAGTGATGATAAATGGTGAAAGACAAAAGGGTATGGTTTAGTTTTCAAGCTATTGGGTACGGTAAAGTTCTGTTCTTTTCCACAGATTTGTTTGTGTCGTTTACTTAGCTTTAAAACCCATGTTACATGAGTGTTCCTTCTGCTATATTTCTTTCTGTTTAGTTATAAATATCTTTTGTGGGTTGTAAAGGTGGGAACTTTTGGCTTCTTTTGCTGACTGGGTTCATTGTTTTGTTGGTCCTGTTGAACTTAAATTATGAAATGAATTCTGTATTTGCCTTAGTTTTAATGGTTGTATATTGGTGCTTTAATCTTCAAATGAAGATAAAGTGAAGAATTTTGTGTGTTTTTAAATATAATGGTGAATTTATGGATTCTTGTTTTTGTTTAAAGTAATTTTGCTTAGGCTTCTCGATGTGCTTCTGAATTAAGTTAAAGGGAATGTGTTTTATTTCTAATGTAATTATTTGGAAACTATTTGTAAAATTGTGCTCTGTTCATGGACATGGGAGAAGGCTGCTTAGTGCTTGGTTTGAATATTGGCTACCATATTTAGTTTATGCCTATTCTTATCATACTTTCGGTATTTTTCGTTAAAAGATGTTTCAAATCTTTTGCAGGATTATTATGCTATTGATCATTTTGTGGTGCATTCTTGTATTTTGATCTTAGATGAGGAGACAGACACATTGTTGTAGTTCCTCTTTGGAGCAAAAGGTATGAATCCAAGAGATATTAAATGACTTTCAAGGTGAAGGATCCTTGATTGATTATACATTTATCCAATATCTTCCAACCTTGTCTCTGGATGCTGGTTGCTAGACTAACAACAATATTGAATAACTGCCTGACTGCTAACCAAGCAAAGCAAATCCATGCACTGATTGTTATCAACAGTCTTAATGAACTTGAGCCTCTTCTGGTTCGTCAAATCCTTCTCCCTCCTTGCAGTTACTCTAGAAGTATTGCTCAATATGTCCAGAATATTCTTTATCATTTGCAAATCCCGGATGCCTTTTCATGGGGTTGCACAGTTCGATATTTATCTCGGCAGGGTCAATTCAGTGAAGCCTTATATCTCTACATTCAAATGGTTAGACAAGGACTTTGTCCGAGCTCATATGCCATATCATCTGCTTTAAGATCATGTGCTAGGATTGTGTATAGAATTGGAGGAATGTTCATTCATGCTCAAGGTTATAAATATGGATATTCTGGTTGTGTTTATGTACAAACAGCCCTTGTGGATTTGTATTCGAAACTGGGTGATATGAACACTGCATTGAAGGTTTTTGATGACATGGTAGAGAAAAATGTGGTTTCTTGGAATTCCATTTTATCTGGGTATTTAAAACTTGGGAATTTGGCAGAGGCTAAGTGCTTGTTTGATCAGATGCCAAGGAAAGATGTTGTGTCCTGGAATTCAATGGTGTCAGGGTATGCAAATGTTGGAGATATGGACCAGGCGTGCCTTTTATTTCAACAGATGCCAGAGAGAAATTATGCTTCTTGGAATGCAATGATCAGTGGGTATGTGGATTGCGGGAACATGGAATCAGCACAGAGTCTTTTTGATGCAATGCCCCAAAGAAATAACATTTCCTGGATTACTATGATTGCTGGATACTCAAAATGTGGAAATGTTGAGTCTGCATGGGAACTATTTAATCGGATGGCTAAAAAGGATCTCCTCTCGTTCAATGCCATGATATCTTGCTTCGTGCAAAATAACTGCCCAAGGGAGGCCCTTCAGTTGTTCAATGAGATGCTTAAAGCTGATGACAATGCTGAACCAGATGAGATGACTTTGGTAAGTGTTGTATCAGCTTGTTCGCAATTGGGTGATGTGAGGCTTGGGTCATGGATTGAGTCATATATAAAGAATGTTGGGATGGGATTTGATGATCATTTGGTCACTGCATTTGTCGACCTTTATGCTAAGTGTGGGAACATTGATAAAGCGTACGACTTATTTCATGGTCTGAAGAAAAAAGATGTGGTTGCTTATAGTGCAATTATCTTGGGATGTGGCATAAATGGGAAAATTGCTGATGCTGTAAAATTGTTTACAGAAATGGTGAATGTGCAAATACAACCAAATTTAGTCACATTTACTGGACTACTAACTGCCTATAACCATGCTGGTTTGGTTGAAGAGGGTTACTGGTGCTTTAAATCCATGAAGGACCACCAACTTGTGCCTCTAAGTAATCACTATGCGATCATGGTTGATCTTTTGGGGAGGGCAGGAAGGCTACAAGAGGCATATGAGCTGATAAAAAGTATGCCAATGCAGCCTCATGCTGAGGTTTGGGGAGCTTTACTGCTTGCCTGCGAGGTGCATAGCAATGTTGAGTTTGGAGAGCTTGCAGCACAGCATTGCTTTGAGTTGGAACCTACTACAACTGGTTACTATTCTCTTCTTGCCAACATTTATGCCTCTGTTGGGAGGTGGGATGATGCCAGGAAAATGAGAAAGGCAGTGAAGGATAAGAAATTGGCCAAAATGCCAGGCTGCAGTTGGATAGAGTCAACTTAAAAGTAAACTCCACATGTGGCCTTCAGGCACAATCAAAGAACCTCGATACTGCAGACTTGAACCTGGTTTTGCTCATTAGATGCACAAAATTGCTCCAGTTATATCTGACTATGGTTGAGAGTGAGCATGCCTCCACCACATGTCATCATAGATACTGATTTGACAAAGTTTGGAAGATCAAAATTATTTGGCAGAAAACTGAGCATTTGCCTTCCGTGCACCATATTTCTTGCCCCTGTGCTATTATTTCTCACAGGACCACACTCTGATGGCCAATGAATTTCAACATTTTTTTCTTCGAATTGAATAGTAGCAGCACGCAAAACTGTTGTCATCTACATTTCTTGGTTCTTTTTGTTGCAATGAGGCATCCTTTAAGTGAATCCTCTAACTACGGTACGAATACTCTTTTTATCTTTCAACAGACTGGAAATTTGCCCTTAGAAAGTGCATGAACTGAAAGCTGTCTGAATAGTAACAAACAATAAGATTAAAAGAAACAACTAATTTGTATCTTCTGGGCTTTGTTCTCAAGAGAGAAGCTTCAATTCTGTAGCATTGCGTGATTAAATTTAAGCTTCTTTTGTTTGTCAAGTTCCTTGATGCATATGTGACGAATGTATCAAAGTATATATAACCATCATGCTAGAATTCTTGGGCCATTAAATTTTTGTGTTTGTATGTGTTTTTCTTGAAGCAGATTATACCTTGCATTTCTTGAGAGTTCAATTAGAAAGAACGTGGCTGGGGCTGTCATTTCTTGTTGGAACTATTTTTGTTAGACATTTTCTATAGTAATTAATGCTGAGTGATCAAAACAACTTTCGTGGAGTTTTTTTTTTCTTTGTATTTTTCCCTTCTCTTGTGAAAACAGCTAGTTTCAGTAGCTTAGAAGCGATTTCATTACAGATTTTAATTCCAACTGAGGTCTCTTTGTTAGCTACAGCTTAGACCATTGACATTTTAAGCCTATGCAAAACCTCTCTGTATTCGTTGTCTGATCTTATACTACAAGAAACATAACTTTGTCTGAATTTTCCTGGTTGCAAGGCTTAATGATTTGTCTATACTTGAAGAAAAGAAAATTAATATAATGTATGACTATTTGTAACTTCACATAACTTGTGATTTACAAACAAAAATTCATGAAAAATCAAAGAATTGTTATGCATAAATTTGGCAATGCAATGAAAGTGTATTCTTAGCTTTGATGGTTTTTCTCTTCATTCTATAGGACTTGCACCTAAGACTTTTTTTATAAGTTTATTAGCTTCATTCCATGGTATCTAATGTCATTATTATTCTAAACAAATTAAATGGGAATTAAGATAATCAATAGTTTTAAATGAGAAATAAGATAATATATGAAAAGGTGACCTTCCAAAGGAAGATAAAGACATGAACTTAGAAAATTATGATGGACCTTCATGATTTGGCCATTTGGTGGTACTGCTCCATTTTATACACTTTTAATATAATGAAATGAAATCGAAGACAGCACTAACTACATCAACTCTTCTATTTTATGATATCTTTTATGTTATAGAGCATGCTTGAGAATTAATTAATTATACAATAATTTCACTTGTTTATATGTGTATACTTCTCTAAAATAAATTAAATTTCGAAATGGATTTGGCAATGCTATTATTCATAATTTTCTTTTTTTTAAAAATTTAAATATAACTTCTCTTCTTCGCCTTATTAAAAACAAATAGATAAAGAAAATGAATTTTGCCATGGAAAACTTGTTTAAGATCAAAGCTAAAGATTCCAAAATTTCATCACCAAGTAAACAATTGGAAATAATTAGTCATAATTTGTTTTCTCCCATCAGCTACGGTCATATTGTCCTTTTTGTTGTCGCTTAAACAGAGTATTTTACTTCTTAAGTGCTTTTCTTTTGTTATACTTTTAGTATAATAAGTTATGGAATAAAATTTCTTTAAAAGAATTAAAAATTTATGTGATTATCATATGATAAAAATATTAAAACAAAAAAGTCCAAGATAACGAAATTTTAGCTTTTATTCCATAGCAATGCTAATTTATGTTAGTGATGTGATTTTTTTTTTTGAACACTATTCTAGCTATATGATGGAGAGGAATACACTTGGAATTTAGATTGGATGATATACATAATAATATACAATTTAGCAAATAATAGAGATACATAGATGGCAAAAAAATAATATATATATTTTCTTTAAAAATATTATATTTCTAGCAAGTGGCTTTTAGCCATAGAATTACAATTTTTTTTTTTGGACAAAGAATTTACAAATTAATTATCTCTATTAAAATTAAAAAGTTGAATTATAGAAAGATATATGAGCTAGTTAACCAGTTGAGCATAACTCAAATCAGTGGAGCACTATATATGATCAAATATTTTAGACTCAAGAAAACCAAACTTCAAACTTTTTCTATTAACACTACAATATCTACTTTTCTCGGTAACTATTCAAATCACAAATGTTTTTTTCTATTATAGAATTTTATTGCTAAATTAAATTACAATTATGGTAAATTTTCTAATTAAATTTATATTAGAATGAGTATTATATCTTATTAGAAAAATAAAATTAAATATCAACAACCGTTGAAATCAGCTGGCAAGGGCTGTTCCTACGAGATTTCGAGTTCAAGTTCCAATGTTAATGAAAATTTTTTACCGCTCTTATAGTCCTATCCGGGTCAATTCCGAATTAGTCAAAGGTTTTATGACTACGGAATACCGGAAATATCAGATGAAAAAAAAAAACTAATTTATCCACGTCATAAAAATAATTATCTTCATTTATATGTAATAATTAAATTAAACAAAATTTAAAAATATGTACTCTTATTAATTATTATATGTTCAAAATTATTAAGACCATAAATTTATTATTATATAATTTAGTATCCAAGAATATTTAGTAATATTTACTAACATGTATAATTACTTGGAGTTATTTCTAAAAATTTTAGTATTAATTTTACAACAAAACAAAATTTTAAAAATATGAGTAACAAATATAATTTGTGTGCAACCTGTGTAATATTAAAATTGAGGTAAAACTTGTTGGGAAGATGTCTGCGGAATTCTATACGGGTCGAATTTGAATTAATCGGTGTTTAAAAGTGGTGTCCAAATACCGGACGCATTATATGAAAAAAAAAATTAAAGTTAAAAGGGTCACCAATAGTATGTGTCGTTAAAGAGAAAGAAAAAAATAAAAATAAAAAAGCAAAGACGACAAAGCAGTTGGAATAAAGTTAAGACAGCCACAGGAGCTGAAGCAGCCTTTCGTCAACTACCTTCCAACGTCCCTTTCTTCCCTCCCTCTCACTATTGCACTTTTTCAACTTCATAAAATAAATTAATTATCATCAATAACTCAAAATCTCACTCCTTCAAAAATCTTTTAGCATATACATGCCCGGCAGGAACAGTCTCCGTCGAAAAGTCCCGGCTTCCGGCGGCCGGAAAGTCAGGCCTCCACATCCATCGCCTTCTCCAAGTGGGAGGACCCCACCACCACACTCTAAGCGATCTGGTAAGCAGCCTTCTAAACCCATCAAGATTTTAAAGCGATGCTCATCGGAGCCGATGCTATGGAGGAGTGATGGTGATGGTGAAGGTGAAGATCAGACAAGTAAGAGTTTTTTGTGGTGTGAGAGTGATGGTGGTGGTGGTTTTCTGCCTCGACCCCAGACTTGCACGGATGTTTATGCTGCTTCTTCTAATTCTTTGATGGCTTTTTCTGCTCAGAATTATGAGGTATATATATATATGCATATACATGGATGCTTTTGTTTTGGTGACATGGGTTTGTTTTATTTTTAGCTGAAATTTGATATCTTTTGTCGATTTTGAAAAAAACAATCTTGAAATGGGTCGACCCAATTTCATTTCTTGAAGGAAAAAAATTATGTTTTTGGTTAGTTTTGTATTCTGTGACCAGTTCTAATTACATTTATTGATTTATGTTTCTTACAAAAAAATAAGGAAGAAGCAAATTTAATGCTTTTTTTGGTCTAATGATTCATGAATGATTATGTTATGATTAATTGAATCATTATCAATGTGCAAAAGGTTTAAACTTTGGCCCCATCGTTACTGATGGTGCTTCAATAAATGAGATTAATTATTGGTGATGTACAAGTAATTTGATTATATATCTGATACATGTTGGGGTTTGGAGTGCAGGGCTACAAGAAAGATGCAAAGGTTGTGGTTAATGTCACAGTTGAAGGGAGTCCAGGGCCAGTTAGGACTATGGTTAAATTGGGATCAAGTGTTGAGGATACAATTAAGCTTGTTGTAGACAGGTATTGTGAAGAAGGGAGGACACCTAAGCTTGACAAGGATGCATCATCCTCTTATGAATTGCACCACTCTTACTTCAGCCTTCAAAGTAAGTTTTCATTTGGTAGTAAAGTAAAGATTTTTTGCATTTCACTAAATGTTCCTTGTCGTTGTAGCTCTCAACTAATCATGCACCAAATGAAGCTAAATTATTAAGCAAGGATGGTTGTTTTAGTTCTTTCAATAAGCTATATGCTCAGCCTGTTTTTGAATTGATAATGTGCTTGAAAGATTGCAACTTTCGGAGAAACATACATTTTAGTTCTTGTTCTGAGAGCAATTCTGTCAAGTTGTTTTAGAATTCTGCGTTTTGCAGAGGTTGCTTAATGCTAATACTCCAGGCTAATTTCCAATTGAGGTGGTCGAAAAAATTTATGTTACAATATTTAGAAGCTGTGATTTATGTGCAATGCATATTACTTTCTGCTCAATTAGTTAATCTATATATGATAGTAATACACAAGATTGCATACAGAATGCTGTGGCCTTGCATCACATAAAGTTTTTGCTTCGGATGTGCTCAACATTATAGATAATCACGGTTTACCTTCTTGTTGATAGGTTTAGATAAGTCAGAGCAGATCGGCGATATTGGTAGCCGAAGCTTCTATCTCAGAAGAAGCAGCAGTAACCGTAGCAGTAATGGAGCAGCATCTCCTTTGACTAGAGAAAATGCTCTAGCGAGGGAAAGCCCTCCGCCACCTCCACCCCCTGCATTCTTACTTTCAACTTTCATTGCTAAAAAACTCAGCAAAATTGCTAGAAGATCACAAAGGCTTTGGAAGGTCTTGGTTTGCTGGAAATGATCAAGATCCTGCCAATGCAAGTGAGTGCAGCAACATATTATTTGCTAAACTCTTAAACAAAAATTCCTGTTTTCTTTTATTTGTTCCCCTCATACCATAAATATTTTTTTCACAAATTGCCTATTTATTATACACCATAGCTGAGAAATGTAAATATAAAGTTGTGCTTGTCATTTATAATCCAAATTATTGACCTTGTAAATGGCTGTACAGATAGATAAATGAGCTCAAAGAGGTCATTGATTCAAAAGAAAACATTGTAATTGAGGTTTTGCGTTCTCACAGCATCAAATTTTTGATACCATGGCCCTTCATATGATGTAATGTATTACAATAATTATGTTCTTAATGTAATAGGAAAGTGATGTCATGGTTTTTAAAGAGTTTTATTGTTTTTTTTTTAAACCTTTTTCTTTGAGTATTTTTTAATAATCTACACGTAATTAATATTATATTTTTTAAATAATTTTTTTATATTAGTCTAATATGTTCTGAAATAAATTTATAAAATACTTTAAAAGGATCAAATTTCCAAAAGTATTAATATATGCTTAGAGCCTTGTTCTTTTCTTAAAAAAAAATCAGATTAAAAAAAAAGCTTATATGATATTTTATTGCTTTTTTTTTTTTGGGGAATTTGTTAGATGTATTGTGGGTTGGGGAATATGCTTTTCCTGTGCCACAAACAATAATGTAGAAGACAAGCGTGGTCGGCAAAATGTTATAAAACGTGGTCGGTCTCCCTCAGATGGCTAGTCAAATACAAATAGGCATGGAGGCGAATTAACCATATATATATATATATATA
>CATIWO010476067.1:0-28600 GCA_949673435.1 Macaranga tanarius
TATACATTGATATAAAATCTTATACTCTGTTGGTTTTAAACTATATTTGTATAAATATCTATTTTGTGGTTGAGTTTGATGTTATTGTGCATTATATACTTATGTGATATGTGTGATGAGTGTGAAGTTGCATGGCATATAGTGGTGTTGTTGAAAGAATTTGTTTTTTTTTATTGGAACACATGTCGGACGGGTTGGAGGCCACGTGTTGCGGGTTTCACAATAAGCACTTCAGGCATCAGGCAAAAAATATTCAAAGCAAGCCGTATAGCCACTCCAGGTATTAGTATAGCCACTGTTAGCGTCAGGCAAAAAATAAAAGAAAATAGTCATATAGCCACTTCGGGCATCGGACGAAAACAGAAGAAAATAGCCGAATAACCACTTCAGGCGTAAGGCAAAATGAAATGAAATGAGCCGTATAACCGCTTCGGGTGTCAGGTGCAAAACATTTAAAGTGAGCCGTATAGTCACTCCAGGCATCAGGTAAAATCAAAAAAGATGAGCCATATAGCCACTTCGGACGTAAGGAAAAATGAAATAAAATAAGTCGTATAACAGCTTCGGGTGTTGGGCGAAACTAATAAGGATGAGCCTTATAGCCACTTTGGGCATCAGATGGAAAATAAATGAGAAGAGCCATATAGCCACTTCGGGCGTAAGGTAAAATAAAATAAAATGAGACGTATAACCACTTCAGGTGTCAGGCAAAGACAGATAAAATGAGTTGTATAGCCACTTCAGGCGTCATATAGAAAACAGACAAAGCGACCCATGTAGCCACTTCAGGGATCAGGCTAAAAGCATTTAAAACAAGCCATATAGCCATTTCGGGCGTCTGGTAAAGATGAGTAAAAGAGCCATATAGTCACTTAGAGCGTTAGGTGAAAAGCAAATAAAATGAGCCATATAGCCACTTCGGACATTAGACAAAAAATGAGGAACATGAGCCGTATAGTCGTTTTTGGCGTCTGACGAAGACAGATGAAAAGAGCCATATAGTCGCTTCGGACGTCAAGCGAAGATAGAAGAAAATGTCACATAGCCAATTCGGGTGTAAGGCGAAATAAAATGAAAAAAGCCATATAACCGCTTCGGGTGTTAGGCGCAAAACATTTAAAATGAGCTGTATAGCCACTTCAGGTGTTAGGTGAAAACAACAAAGATGAGCCATATAGCCAATTTGGACGTCAGGCAGAAAATAAAAGAAAATATCCGTATAGCCACTTCGGGCATTAGGCAAAAAATAAAAGAAAAGCGCCATGTAGCTACTTCGGGCGTAAGGCAAAATGAAATGAAGTGAGCCATATAACCGCTTCTAGTATCAGGCAAAAAACATTTCCCAGAAAAGGAACTTTTTTTTTAAATAGTTGTCAACCTTTGTAAAACACATCTTACAAACAATTGAGCTGATGCATGTATGATTGTAATACTCAAAACTTGTGAAAATAATTTTAACAACACACAACTTCATGTGATGGATGTATGCATGGGATTCAAAAGTAAATTTTACAAAATAATCAACTGGTCAAACACCTCTTCTACTTAGAGCTTGACTCGAGAAATTGATTTTCTTCTCTATTATAGAATCTAAATTTGTAAATTGAGTCCATCATAGACTGCCATTGAGGCCGGTATTATTGGAAATAAAACTAAGACCCTTCATGGTTAGACCAGGACGATGGTACAATAAATGTCTCTTAGCTTGATTGTAGTCTAAGAGTGTTTGACAGCTATAAGACTATCATAAGTATGCTCGATGTAAAAGAGACACTCCATCTGCCCCCCAGTAAGATTCTGCCATTCTTAAAGTCCACTTGATTGCCTCCAGCTTGAAATTACAACTAATTTTATTTTTATATTTCCTCTTTTGCCTAGGTCGCCCTCTTTCTGAGGGTTTTTAAACTTAGCTGGGTCTTTTTATTTTTTATTTTTCCTCTTTTGCCTAGATTGCTCTCTTTCTGAGAGTTTTTAATCTAGCTGGGTGGTTGTAAAATCATGCTGATGGTTAACCATTGTCGGTCGGCCAGACTGCCTAATATCCATGCTACTGTAGTGTGCTCGTTACTCATTGCTGGCTAGATATTCATGCGACTGACTGTTTGATGTCCGTGTCACTGACTTCTTGATGTTTGTGTCACCACTTTAGCTGCTAATCATATGAATTTGCTGCTGATTCATAAAAGTCCATATTTGACACTTCGTGTGCTAATATCATGTCAATCATGCTCGTTTTATATGATCACTCATTCATTACAACTGTGCACATTACATTATGCTTGTTATTGACCGGCCTCTTGAGGATTTTCTAGTCCACTATTTTTTAGCTGACAAGGATTTCAGAAAGTTAGTGAAGATGAGTGTTGGAAGGGAATTTTAATTTTGGTGAAGATGAGAAATTTCCAATTGCTACACAAGGATCGACTTTCTCAAAGACAGGTGGCATTCAGGATTTTTTTTTCTCTACTTTTCCTCCTTCTTCTTTCTCTTTTCTCTTTTCACTTTTCTTTCGCTTTTCTTTCTTCTTTTCATGGTTTTTTTTTATTTTCTTTTTTTCATCATTTTTTTTAAGAGGATCAATGCAAAGGAGAGGTAAAAAAGTTTGATGGCCAAAGAGAAATTGAAAATCGATCATGACATTTAGTCATTTATTCGATGGTTTTTTTCTTTTTTCTTTTTTTTTTTAGTTTGTGTCTCTCTCATTTAAGCATAAAATAGTGCGCACAGTTGTAAAAATTCATCATCATATAAAACATGCAATATGACATTCATTAACACAAAAAGACAGAATGCTTGCAGCAAACATTGTTCTGATTTATTACAACTATATGAGACAGTCATTCATGAATGTCCAGCTTCATGTTACCTTCAATTTGTACACTAAAGTGATACAGCTCTTCAAAGTTCCTTATGCCTATATTCTTCAACTTATCAGTGATAGGTAGGATGCAGGCTTCTGCAGCTATGAGCAGTTGATCTGATTCTGCAGGCTTATACTTCATCTGAGCTAACTTTCCTCTCTATCTAGTTAGGAAGTCGATGAAGGACTCGTTAGACTCCTGCCTTGTATTCTGTAACTCCTGAAGAGAGACTTCAAACTGAGCATTCAATCCATACTGCTTGATGAAGGCTGAATAAAGCTCCTTCCAACTTTGTTGAATATGTGCATCTAGAGTGTAGTACCACTTAACAACAACTCCGGTCAATGACATTGAAAATTGTTTGACAATTTGTGCCTTGGTCAGTCCTGTGGGCTTCATAAAGGTGATATAATGTCCCATCATACTTATTGATGTCAGGAAACCTGTATTTCGGGGGCAGTGGTTCATCTTCTTTCAGATCCAGGTCTGTGAAATCATGGTTGGGCCCAAGCTTCTTCATTGCATCTTACAGCTGATTCATCTGCTTTTTCATATCTTTCTCCCATTAGGGTACAGTTGAATTCTCTGCCACTTTTAGTTTTTCTTTGGGCGGTTTACTGACTATGGTTCTAGTTTCAAAGTCCTCTCCATCCAGGGGCCTCTTTCTGAACATCTCAGTAAATACCTCTCTACATATTTTTCGCACCTCATCCCTGACCTCTTTTAGAATTTCTTGCCTGAGGGATTCTAGATCAGAATTGGAGAGTCCTGACATTCTATTTCTTGTGATATGGTCTTACTAAGTGGATTCTTGATATAAGTAGACCGAATCTCCCTTGACTTGCTTCCAAATAGAAGAGGCTTTCGACTGTAAACAAATGAATTTTAAAAATAAAAACGACTGACATGTATGCATGAAATGTAAATAATTTTTTTTTCTGATTTTGATGGATTTTTTACTTCTAATTTACTTTTTTAAAAAAGAAAGAAAGAGTTTACAAAATAGACACAAAAATAACAAATACATATAAGTCTTAATAACGCAGCCTTTTAACCTTATTCCTTCGATACACGTATTCAATGGTGAGTTCCTTGCCATATGATTTTTGGTCTAGGTTTTAATTATCAATAGGGGATAATAAAATCAACGTTCATGTATAAGCTCTTGAGATGGAACAAATAAGTAGCATATCTCTTCCATAAAATCAAAGTCTAACATAACGGGCCATGGTAGAAAGACAAAAGCCCAATCTAAACTATGGTAGAAGGACAAAAGCCCAATCTAAGCCATAGTAGAAGGACAAAAGTCCAATCCATAGTGGTTCATCATTGTTGGGCTTGGGTTTTATGAATGAGATTACTACATGGTAGCAGAAAACATGCATTAGAAGGAAAGCCTAAGGATAATTACTAAGACATTATATGGGCTGAGTCTTGGGTAAAGTCGAAGGCTCTCACAGTCTATTATATACTTTTTCCGTCTCCCCACCCAAGGGTCCAAACGACGTACTCAATTGTACTGCACTATGAGTGACAATAGCTATATACTCCATCACCAGGTTTGAGTGAAACACAGGCAGCAGAGCAACAACTATTGTCGGGTTATTTGGGACTGTGTGCACAGTATGTGAAAATGGTATAGTGAATACAAATGCAGAAAGAATAATTAGATAATTAAAAATAATAAAATACAAAACACTGGAATCAGTTTCTCTATCCCCAGTGGAGTCGCCACTGTAGGCGGCGGGGTTTAGTGCGCACCCAAGTGTTCGATGACCTCCCGCTAGGAGTACAACTTGGGCTTTTTGACGGGCTTTAGTTGGAGAATGGAGTCACCACCCGGATGAAATTCGAGACACTTTTAGCGCAACTGGATCCCACGGAGGGTGCCCAGCAGCCGTCCTCAGAGATTGGGTTCGGAAACTGGGTATGGACTTTTGAATGGCCCACCCGACCTTGCGATCGGCCTCCGTTTGTATTTTATATTTTATTATTTTCAATTATTTAATTATCCATTTATTTACATACAAATGACTGTTTAATCCAAACAATTTTAAATTTTATAATTAAATCCAAATTTGTTTATTAGTCCATTTTCATGCGATTGAGTCCTTGAATTATTACATCCATACATTCACATACACATACATTCACAACAAAAATACAAATAATAACACGAAAATAATTAAAGGCGCACACAAAGAAATGGGGGGAGGAGAAATGAATTACAACCTTTTTACATGCAAATAAAATAAATAAAACATAATTTAAATAAACTAAAAAATTCAAAGATAAATTTAATAGCACGTAGGCTATTTAATGCTTAGACCTGCAACACAAATAAAAAGTTAAATTTTCCAAAAAGTAAATAACCTACAAAAATATAACAAAGTTAGTTCACAATAAAAATAAATAATTAGTAATAAATTATAACTTAATTAATTACACAAAAAATTAAGTCTAAAAGTTAATTAAAAATATCAAAAAGATAATAAATAAATAAACAAAAAGAAATAAATAAAACAAGTGAATAAATAAATAAAGTAAAGATAAATAAAATATTAAAATACCGAATACAATTAAAAAGCAGGAAAATGTCAAAAAATAAAATAAAGTAAAACATTAAAAAATTATAAAATAAAAAAAATAAAAAAATGAACAAGGCAACGTGCATGGCATGGCAACAGTGCCATGAACTTTGCCAATAATAATAATAATAATAATAATAGTAATAATAATAATAATAGTAATAATAATTAATAATAGTAATAATAATTAATAATAGTAATAATAATAATAATAGTAATAATAATAATAATAATAATAATAATAATAATAATAATAATAAACATAAAAATAAAGTAAAAATAAATAAAGATAAAATGCCAAATAAACTAAAGAAATAATAAAAAAGAAATTAAAGAAATAAAATAAAAAATAAATATTATATATTGTATATATATAAAGATGGACAAAGCAACAGTGTCATGCATGCAAATTTGTAAAAAGTTACTGTTTTACTGTTCATTGAATTACTATTCTGACGTCCGTTTCCGAAACCGGTTACGATATAAAATTCTATGTAATTTCCTGATTCCCATATGATATTTTATTTTCTAAAATACCGGAACTTTTCGTATTAAATGGCTAATGGGCTGAATGACCCAATAAAATAAAATGAATTGTTACAAATGCAGCGTAAGCGGCGCCCTTGCAAAGGCAGGCGACGCCATTGCAAGGGCAGGCGGCACCCTTGCATGGGCAGGCGGCGCCCTTGCACAAGGGCGCACACATTCTGGCTTTTCCTGCTGAACAGAAATTAAATAATACACACAAATTCACAAAGGACAGAATAATAAAAAATACCGAAATGACACAAGTTTATATCATGAACTCAACAATAATAAATATATTATAACTAAAAGATCAAAATATGAAAATTATCGGAAAATAAAAATTAAAACAAAAACAAGAAAATTTTACTAAAGTTTGCAGAAAATGATTTGGCCCTCAGATTGAATCCGGAACTCCTTCTTTGCCTCTGGATCCACGAATTCAAGCCCTCTTGATCCTGGTTTTTTCTTTTGGTTTCTCTTCTTCTCTTTTTTTTCTCTGCCTTCAGCCCCAGCCTCCTCCTGAAGCTCTCCTCCCTCCTCTTTTTATCCCTCCAATTCCCCTTCAATCACTCACCTGCCTCCCCATCTTTCTACAGCTGTCTGTTTCTTTTGTCAAAAGTGTCAGACGGTGGTTGAGGAAAATTGTGTGCCTTTCCTCTACAGAGACGCGCGCCTCTATGGAGGGGAGGCGTGCACCACACCGTAAGGGCAGCACCTCAGATAGGGAGGCGGCGCCCTTGCATGGGCAGACGGCGCCCTCTGAGCCTTCGAGCCATTTGGGCCGATTTTTAGGTTCGGTTCGTTAGGCTCAGTTTATTAGGCTCGGTTAGTTAGACTCAGTTCATTGGGGTATATTTTTGGGTTCAGATTAAGATTTTAGGTTCTTCACTAGTGAGCCTGAACCGGATTCCTTGGCATGTTTGGCTTACCTGTTATTTTTCATCATTGGGCTTTTCTTGGCGGACCGGCTAAACTATGTGTCCACAGTTTGCCCCTTAATTTTTGAAAAATCCATTTAAACACAGTTTTAAATTCGGTTTTTCAAAAATCAATATGCATGTAACAAACACCAAAAGAATATTCTTCGATCCTGCCATTCAATTTATGTACCGTCAACCTCGGGGTACAACCTGAGAGGTTCAATCGTTCATTACCATCTGCCTTGATGTTCTGAATCAAGAGGCTTTAATTCTCGTACCGTCAGCCTTGGGGTACAACCCGAGAGGTTCCATTATTTGTTGCCCTTTGCCTTGATGTTCTGAATCAAAAGGCTATAATCCTTATACCGTCATCCTCGAGGTACAACTCGAGAGGCTTAACTTTGTCGCCGTCATTCTTGATGTTGAAAATTAAGAGGCTTTGATTTTTCTTGTGCCGTCATCATCGGGGTACAACCTGAGAGGCTCGAATTTCGATGCTTCGCATCTTGATTTAATACAATCTGCAAATTCTTTGATAACACAATTTAATTTTAAAATGTTAGCCAACATTCGAAATTTATCAAAAAGTAATTCAAGTCGTTAGCCTTGATGTACAAATCAAGAGGTTTTTTGAAAATAATGATTATCTTTCCAAGATAAAAAACTTTATAACCACTTTGGGTACTAGACAAAAATGAATGAAAACAAATGAGTTGAGTCGTATAGCCACTTTGGGCATTAGGCGAAAAGCAAGGAAAATAAGCTGTATAGCTACTTCGGGCACTAGGCAAAATAAAATGAAATGAAATGAGCCATATAACCACTTTGGGTGTCAGACGAAAATATTTAAAATGAGCCGTATAGCCACTTTGGGCGTTAGGCAAAAAATAAAAGAAAAGAGCCGATAGCCACTTCAGGCATCAGGCAGAAATGAAGGAAGAGCCACTTTGGGCATCAGGCAAAAATTTTCAAAGTGAGCTGTATAGCCACTCCAGGCATCAGGCGAAATCAACAAAGATGAGTCGTATAGCCACTTTTAGCGTCATATAGAAAATAAAAGAAAATAGTCGTATAGCCACTTCGGGCATCGGGCGAAAATAGAAGAAAATAGCCGAATAACCACTTCAGGCGTAAGGCAAAATGAAATGAAATGAGCCGTATAACCGCTTTGGGTGTCAGGCGAAAAATATTTAAAGCGAGCTGTATAGCCACTACAGGCATCAGGCGAAAATCAATAAAGATGGGCCATATAGCCACTTCGGGCATAAGGAAAAATGAAATAAAATGAGCCGTATAACTGCTTCGGGTGTTGGGCAAAACTAATAAGGATGAGCCATATAGCCACTTTGGGCGTCAGACGGAAAATAAATGAGAAGAGCCGTGTAGCCACTTCGGGCGTAAGGTAAAATGAAATAAAATGAGCCGTATAACCGCTTCAGGTGTTAGGCAAAGATAGATGACATGAGTTGTATAGCCACTTCAGGCGTCATATAGAAAATAGACAAAGCGAGCCATGTAGCCACTTCAGCCATCAGGCTAAAAGCATTTAAAACAAGCCATATAGCCACTTCGGGCGTCCGATAAAGATGGGTAAAAGAGCCATATAGTCATTTAGAGCATTACACGAAAAGCAAATAAAATGAGTCATATAGCCACTTCGGGCATCAGACAAAAAATGAGGAACATGAGTCGTATAGCCGTTTTTGGCATCCGATGAAGACATATGAAGAGAGCTGTATAGTCACTTTGAACATCAAGCGAAGATAGAAGAAAATGTCACATAGCCAATTCGGGTGTAAGGCGAAATAAAATGAAATAAGTCGTATAACCGCTTCGGGTGTTAGGCGTAAAAAATTTAAAATGAGCCGTACAGCCACTTTAGGCGTCAGGTGAAAATAACAAAGATGAGCCATATAGCCACTTCGGGCGTCCGATAAAGATGAGTAAAAGAGCCATATAGTCATTTAGAGCATTAGGCAAAAAGCAAATAAAATGAGTCATATAGCCACTTCGGGCATCAGATAAAAAATGAGGAACATAAGTCGTATAGCCGTTTTTGGCATCCGATGAAGACATATGAAGAGAGCCGTATAGTCACTTTGAACATCAAGCGAAGATAGAAGAAAATGTCACATAGCCAATTCGGGTGTAAGGCGAAATAAAATGAAATAAGTCGTATAACCGCTTCGGGTGTTAGGCGCAAAACATTTAAAACGAGCCGTATAGCCACTTTAGGCGTCAGGTGAAAATAACAAAGATGAGCCATATAGCCAATTTGAACGTCATGTGAAAAATAAAAGAAAAGAGCCGTATAGCCACTTCGGACATCAGGCAAAAAATAAAAAGAAAGAGCCGTGTAGCCACTTCGGGCGTAAAGCAAAACGAAATGAAGTGAGCCATATAACCACTTCGGGTATCAGGAATAAAACATTTCCCAAAAAAGGAACTTTTTTTTTTAAAATGGTTGTCAACCTTTGTAAAACACATCTTACAAATAATTGAGCTGATGCATGTATGATTGTAATACTCAAAACTTGTGAAATTAATTTTAACAACACACAACTTCATGTGATGCGTGTATGCATGGAATTCAAAAGTAAATTTTGTAAAATAATCAACTGGTCAAACGCCTCTTCTACTTAGAGCTTGACTCGAGAAATTGGTTTCCTCCTCTATTATAGAATCCAAATTTGTAAATTGAGTCCATCACAGACTGCCATTGAGACCAGTATTATTGGAAACAAAACCAAGACCCTTCATGGTTAGACCAGGATGATGATACAACAAATGTCTCTTGGCTTGATTGTAGTCTAAGAGTTTTTGATTGCTGTAAGACTATTATAAGTATGCTCGATGTGAAAGAGACACTCCATCTACCCCCCAATAAGATTCTGCCATTCTTAAAGTTCACTTGATTGCCCCCAGCTTAAAATTGAAACTAATTTTATTTTTATATTCCCTCTTTTACCTAGGTCACCCTCTTTCTGAGGGTTTTCAAACCTAGTTGGGTCTTTTCATTTTTCTTCATTTTTTATTTTTCTTATTTTTCCTAGATTGCTCTCTTTTTGAGAGTTTTTAATCTAGTTAAGTGGTTGTAAAATCATACTGATGGTTAACCATTATCGGTCGGCCTGACTGCCTAATATCCATGCTACTGTACTATGCTCGTTACTCATTTCTGGCTAGATATTCATGCGACTGACTGTTTGATGTCTGTGTTGCTGACTTCTTGATGTTTGTGTCACCATATTAGCTGCTAATCATATGAATTTGTTGCTAATTTATAAAATTCCATGTCTGACACTTCGTGTGCTAATATCATGTCAATCATGCTCATTTTATATGATCACTCATTCGTTACAACTGTGCACATTACATTATGCTTGTTATTGACCGGCCTCTTACGGGTTTTCTAGTCAACTATTTTTTAGCTCACAAGAATTTCAGAAGGTTAGTGAAGATGAGTGTTAGAAGGGAATTTTGATTTTAGTGAAGATGAGAAATTTCCAATGGCTACAAAAGGATCAACTTTCTCAAAGACATATGGCATTCAGGATTTTTCTTTCTCTACTTCTCCTCCTTCTTCTTCTTTCTCTTTTCACTTTTCTTTCGCTTTTCTTTCTTCTTTTCATGTTTTTTTTATTTTCTTTTTTTTCATCATTTTTTTGAAGAGGGTCAATACAAAGGAGAGGCAAAAAAGTTTGATGGCCAAAGAGAAATTGAAAATCGATCCTAACATTTAGTCATTTATTCAATGGATTTTTTTCTTTTTTTTCTTTTTTACTTTTTTTTAGTTTGTCTCTATCTCATTCAAGCATAAAATAGTACGCACAGTTGTAAAAATTCATCATCATATAAAACATGCAATATGACATTCATTAACATAAAAAGACAAAAAGCTTGCAGCAAACATTGTTCTGATTTATTACAACTATATGAGACAGTCATTCATGAATGTCCAGCTTCAAGTTACCTTCAATTTGTACACTAAAGTGATACAGCTCTTCAAAGTTCCTTATGCCCATATTCTTCAACTTATCAGCGATAAGTGGGATGCAGGCTTCTGCAGCTATGAGCAGTTGATCTGATTCTACAGGTTTATGCTTCATTTTAGCTAACGTTTCTCTCTATCTAGTTAGGAAGTCAATGAAGGACTCGTCAGACTCCTGCCTTGTATTTTGTAACTCCTAAAGAGAGACTTCAAACTGAGTATTCAATCCATACTGCTTGATGAAGGCCGAATAAAGCTCCTTTCAACTTTGTTGAATATGTGCATCTAGAGTGTAGTACCACTTAACAACAGCTTCGGTTAATGACATTGAAAATTGTTTGACAATTTGTGCTTTGGTCAGTCCTGTGGGCTTCATAAAGGTGATATAATGTCAGAGGTGCAAGTGCAGGTCATCTGTCCCATCATACTTCTTGATGTCAGGAAACCTATATTTCGGGGGCAGTGGTTCATCTTCTTCCAAATCTAGGTCTGTAAATTATGGTTGGGCCCAAACTTCTTCATTGCATCTTGCAGCTGATTTATATATTTTTTCATATCTTTCTCCCATTCGGGTGTAGTTGAATTCTCTGACACTTTTAGTTTTTCTTTGGGCGGTTTACCGACTATGGTTCTAGTTTCAGAGTCCTCTCCATCCAGGGGCCTCTTTCCGAACATCTCAGTAAACACCTCTCTACATATTTTTCGCACCTCATCCCTGACCTCTTTTAGAATTTCTTGCCTGAGGGATTCTAGATCAGAATTGGAGAGTCCCGACATTCTGTTTTCTATGATATGGTCTTACTAAGTGGATTCTTGATATTAGTAGACCGAATCTCCTTTGACTTGCTTCCGAATAAAAGAGGCTTTTGACTATAAATAAATGAATTTTAAAAATAAAAATGACTAATATGTATGCATGAAATGTAAATATTTTTTTTTCTGATTTTGATGATTTTTTTTTACTTCTAATTTTCTTTTTTAAAAAAGAAAGAAAGAGTTTACAAAACAGACACACAAGTAACAAATACACATAAGTCTTAATAATACAGCTTTTCAACCTTATTCCTTCCATACACGTATTCAATGGTGAGTTCCTTGCCCTAGGATTTTTGGTCTAGGTTTTAATTATCAATAGGGGATAATAAAATTGACGTTCATGCATAAGCTCTTGAGATGGAATAAATAAGTAGCATATCTCTTCTATAAAATCAAAGTCCAACATAACGGGCCATGGTAGAAAGACAAAAGCCTAATCTAAACTATGGTAGAAGGACAAAAACCCAATCTAAGCCATAGTAGAAGGACAAAAGTCCAATCCAGAGTGGTTCATCATTGTTGGGCTTGGGTTTTATGAATGAGATTACTATATGGCAGCAGAAAACATGCATTAGAAGGAAAGCCTAAGGATAATTACTAAGACATTATATGGGCTGAGTCTTGGGTAAAGTCGAAGGCTCTCACAGTCTATTATATACTTTTTCTGTCTCCTCACCCAAGGGTCCAAATGACGTACTCAATTGTACTGCACTGTGAGTGACAATAGCTATATACTCCATCACCAGGTTTGAGTGAAACACAGGTAGCAGAGCAACAACTATTGTCGGGTTATTCGGGACTATGTGCACAGTATGTGAAAATGGTATAGTGAATGCAAATGCAGAAGGAATAATTAGATAATTAAAAATAATAAAATATAAAACACTGGAATTAGTTTCTTTATCCCTAGTGGAGTCGCCACTGTAGGTGGCGGGGTTCAGCATGCGCTCAAGTGTCCGGCGACCACGGCACTGTGTGGGCTCAGGGCCCGCTAGGAGTACAACTTGGACCTTTTGACGGGCTTTGGTTGGAGAATGGAGTCGCCATCCGGATGAAATCTGAGACACTTTTACAGCAACTGGATCCCACGGAGGGAGCCCAGCAGCCGTCCTCAGAGATTGGGTTCGGAAACTGGGTATGGACTTTTGAATGGCCTACCCGACCTTGCGATCGGTCTCCGTTTGTATTTTATATTTTATTATTTTTAATTATTTAATTATCCCTTTATTTACATGCAAATGGCTGTTTAATCCAAATAATTCCAAATTTTACAATTAAATCCAAATTTATTTATTAGTCCATTTTCATGCAATTGAGTCATTGAATTATTACATCCATACATTCACAACAAAAATACAGATAATAACACGAAAATAATTAAAGGCGCACACAAAAAAACGGAGGGAGGAGAAATGAATTACAACCCTTTTACATGCAAATAAATTAAATAAAACATAATTTAAATAAACTAAAAAATTCAAAGATAAATTTAATAGCCCCGTAGGCTTAGACCTGCAACACAAATAAAAAGTTAAATTTTCCAAAAAGTAAATAACCTACAAAAATATAACAAAGTTAGTTCACAATAAAAATAAATAATTAGTAATAAATTATAACTTAATTAATTATATAAAAAATTAAGTCTAAAAGTTAATTAAAAATATCAAATAGGGAATAAATAAATAAATAAACAAATAAAAAGAAATAAATAAAACAAGTGAATAAATAAATAAAGCAAAGACAAATAAAATATAATAATAATAATAATAATAATAAACATAAAAATAAAGTAAAAATAAATAAAGATAAAATGCCAAATAAACTAAAGAAATAATAAAAAAGAAATTAAAGAAATAAAATAAAAAAATAAATATTATATATTGTATATATATAAAGATGGACAAAGCAACAGTGTCATGCATGCAAATTTGTAAAAAGTTAATGTTTTACTGTTCATTGAATTACTATTCTGACGTCCGTTTCCGAAACCGGCTACGACTGAAAATTCTACGTAATTTCCTGATTCGCATGTGATATTTTATTTTTTAAAATACCAGAACTTTTCATGTTAAATGGCTAATGGGCCGAATGGCCCAATAAAATAAAATGAATTGTTACAAATGCAGCGTAGGCGGCGCCCTTGCAAGGACAGGCGACGCCATTGCAAGGGCAGGCGGCGCCCTTGCACAAGGGCGCACACCTTTTGGCTCTTCCTGCAGAACAGAAATTAAATAACACACATAAATTCACAAAGGACTAGGGGTGAGCAAATGTCGGTTCGGTTCAAAAATACCTAAAACCAAACTGAACCGAACCTATATTGGTTCGCTTCGGTTTCAAAATGTCTAAAACCGAATTGAATCGAACCTAATTTTTTCGGTTCAGTTCGGTTATTTTTTCTTTTTTGACTTTCTTTTCACCTTTTTTATTTTAAAATTATTTTATTTATGTAATTTTACAATATTCTATTAATATTTATAAGATATTAATGTTAATTTTTATTATTTATTTTATTTATTAATTTTTTAAAAAATCAAATAAACCGATTCTCTAAAATATATTTAAATATTTTTTTTTAGAATTTTTTTAGTAGTAAATAATTTTATTAAGAGTTTTATGTATTTAAAAACTAATATTATTAATAAAATTTAAAATATTAGTAATAAACTAATCAAACCGAATAATAAATATATAAAAAAATTTAGAATACACTAGAGTTTGGTTCAGTTCGGTTTTATATAGTTTTTTACTCTAAAAACCGAACCAAACAGAACATATTTTGGTTCGGTTTGGTTTAAACCGAATTAATTTTATTTCTACAAACCAAACCGAACCAACTGGTTCGGTTCGGTTTTTCAGGTTTCGATTATTTTTACTCACCCCTACAAAGGACAGTGTAATAAAAAATTCCAAAATGACACAAGTTTATATCATGAACTCAACAACAATAAATATATTATAACTAAAAGATCAAAATATGAAAATTATCAGAAATTAAAAATTAAAACAAAAGCAAGAAAATTTTACTAAAGTTTGCAGAAAATGATTTGGCCCTCAGATTGAATCAGGAACTCCCTCTTTGCCTCTGGATCCACGAATTCAAGCCCTCTTGATCCTGGTTTTTTTTTTTTTGTTTCTCTTCTTCTCTTTTTTTTCTCTGCCTTCAGCCCCAGCCTCCACCTGAAGCTCTCCTCCCTCCTCTTTTTATCCCTCCAATTCCCCTTCAATCACTCACCTACCTCCCCACCTTTCTACAGCTGTCTGTTTCTTTGGTCAAAAGTGTCAGACGGTGGTTGAGGAAAATTGTGTGTCTTTCTTCTACGGAGACGCACGCCTCCGTGGAGGGGAGGCGCGCGCCACACCATAAGGGCGGCGCCTCCGTGTGGGGATGCAGCGCCTCAGATGGGGAGGCGGCGCCCTTTCATGGGCAGACGGCACCCTCTGAGCCTTCGGGCCAGTTGGACCGGTTTTTAGGTTCGGTTCGTTAGGCTCAGTTTATTAGGCTCGATTCGTTAGGCTCGGTTCATTGGGGTATGTTTTTGGGTTCAGATTAGGATTTTAGGTTCTTCACTAGTGGGCCTAAACCAGATTCCTTGGCAAGTTAGGCTTACCGATTATTTTTCATCATTGGGCTTTTCTTGGCGGGCCGGCTAAACTATGTGTCCACACAAACACATATTTTGGAGGTTTCTTATTCGTGTGGATACTAGTAGAGAGCGTTGTTATGATAATGTTGTTTTCTATCTGATAGCTGATTTGAAAAGGTCAAGGTAAAGTGCCATTGAAGTGAACCCCCTCTTTTCCTTCCAATATTCTTATCGTCTTTTTTTCTTCTTGGTAAGAATTATATTTCCTTCTTATTAATTTAATTAATTTGCATAGATCCTTGTAAGGTTTTATGGGATTTGTTTTAATTTTCTACTATATTTTTGAACCATAAAACCTAATATATTAATCCTAATTCAAAAAGGATTATATATTCTAACCTAATTAAATACTATAACTAAACCTAAATGCTTCCTAAATGCAAAAAAAATAAAGAAAAATTCTAATTAAACATTTCTTAACTAAAATTAACCAATTAGTCATAGAATAATACATAAAAATGATTAACCAATAACTTAAAATACATCTAAAATATAGATTTATCAGAAATTATGAGTTTTTATATGGTTTGATAAATTTGACTTTTGTCTTATGAACATATAGTGCCCGATAGTGAATATTTTAATATTTTTTGGCATTATATTAGGTTGTCATATGACGAGTTTTAAACATAATGTGATTGGGCATATTTATTATTATAACTCTGATAAGATCTTAATAATTTCAATGGTCAAGAAGTTTAATATTGGTGGGAAGGCACTTTTTTAGCTGCATCCAAAAAAAACTTGTGGCGATGGTTTAAGAAAGTTATATAATAACTCAAATGCTATGGAAATGTTTACATTTGTGGATAAAAAAAAGGATAATACATGTCTATGCTAAGCAAATGATAGATCAAGTATTTAATTAAGTTGAAGTGGAATATAAACAAAATTATAAACCTTAGCTGTTTGTGGAAGTCAAAGATATGGGGGCTATAGAGCATAATGATGCTGATAATGAGACATCTTCAGAAAAAGATCATAATGACTTTGTTGATTCAAACAATGACTTAAATGAAGATATGAATGATGCTAATGATGTACATTTTAATAAGTATATAGATAAAGATGTTGAGAGGGGTATATGTAGGGGAAAAGCACAAGCTACTGGTCTCAATAATAAGGATTCTAATGATACTGTTTATGCCAATTCACATGAGATGGCAGTATGTTCATTAATTAATGAAGATAATGGACAATCCAAGTATAAACTTAAGTTTCTTGAATTTAATGAAGAGTTGGATATGGCTAATCTAGTATTCAATATTAAAATGAAGTTTAGTCCTTTTAAGTAACTTAAAGAGAATGTAAAGGTGTCATTAATTAAGAATAGGCAAGTTGTAATATTCAAGCCCAACAATAGGTAGAAGTGTAAAGCTATTTGCAATAGAGGATGTCCCTTCTTCATATAGGCATCGCTTATGCTTAGTGATAAGAGCACTATGCAAATTAAATCAAGGAATTTAGAGCACAGTTGCACTAGAGAACATGATAGTAGTTATGTAAATGCCAAGTAGACATATGCGAAGAGGTTTAAAGGTGATCGTATGTGGTCATTAGAAGGGATTATTACAGCTATAAAAGGTGATCATGAAGTGGAAGTGTCTAGGTGGAAGGCCTAGAAAGCAAAAAAATATTACTTTAAAGTTTATTGATGGCAATAAGAGAGTATAGTACACAAGGCTATATAATTACAAGTTGGAGTTATTAAAGATTAATCCTGTAATCGACAATTACATTTAATTTGGATGAAGGAAAGTTTAAGATTATATATGTCTATTCTGCTGCATTTAAAAGTGGTTTTAAAGTTGGATGTAGGCATCTCATTTCTATTAATGGAAAATGTAATATCCAAGTTCTAGTAGCAGTAGTAATAATAAAAAGTTAATTGAAGAAAAAAGGAATGATTAAAGAATGATGTTGTTGAATTATGACTTAATTGCATATAATGGAAATAAGGAATAAAGTGCAAAAATACTAAAAATAATCAATTGGAGGATCAACTAAGGAATGCATATAGAAACAAGGGATTTAAATGAAAACTTTTGAAATAAAGAGTGATGTGTCATTCTTAAGAGCACTTGAGCATAACTCAGCTCCAAGAATACTTCTAGTTGATATTTCTTTATAACACACGTTAAAAAAAGTGCTCTATAAAAAAAAGGATCAAATAAAAGAAGAGGAAAGAAAAAGATAATCAATAAAACACTTACAAATTTAGAATTAAAGACAAGTAATAAGACTAATATAGAAATCAAGGTTGTATGTTTTAGAGGGGAATGGCTATTAGAGGGATTGTGATAAAGGTTTGGGAGCTGTTAAACAAGAACACAAAGTAAAAGAAGAATTGAAAAGTAGTCAAAGCTTTCTTAATAAAATTGTGCAGGTAAATATTTTATACAGTAATCTGATTTGAGACTTGTAAGCATGTTAATTTAAAAGTGGTTTTAAAATTTAGTTTATGTAATTAAATGACATTTGAGCATGTTAAGATAATAATAAAATAGAATAAAGCAAAATTAGAGGTTCCATAAGTAGATAATTTAAGTTTTGATTGATTAGTATGCTAAAATTCGAGATTTAATTCCTGACTTTTCTAGCTTCAGTATTTCATTCATAATTTAAGCTACAGAACTCCAAAATTAATGTGGTTTGATTCTTTTAAAACTCTAAAGAATCCTATAAAACTGCTAAGTTTTGAGTTTTAGTTAAATTCATCTCTAAATTGGTTTAATAAGATTGAACATTTAAATACGTATTACGTCAGGATTGGTGGAGTTGATTGTGCTCAGCTTTCATTAACTTCCTTTATAGTTACCCAATTAAGGTAAACTTTTTACTGTACGTACTAGACATATACACATAAGAGTGTATAAAATTTTAGCATAAAATTCTTCCATTATAGCTTTCAAGAAATTTTCTAAGATGACCTTGGAAACAACTATGATAGGGTAATGGGACAGAGTTAAAATTTCAGTTTGTATTGCAATGAGAAAATGCAAATACATATTATCTATAAGTCAAATTTATAAATGGTATATTACTTTATATATAAGAGCCTTTACATTGTAAGGGAAGAGATCTTTTATTGTTGTAAAAGACAAGAACATTGCTGGAACTAACTGTGAGTGATTAACTATATAGCATCGATTTTAAAATTACATTTTATGTATATAAATATATAAAGATAAACTTATTGTTATATTTAAATTATATGTTTTATATTATAAATTTATATGAGTGTATTCTAGTAAATGAATTTTGATGATTGTTATTATAATACTATTATATTATGAATTGATTAGTTTATATAGTAAAATTGCGAACAAATAGCAACAATTTGTTATAAATGCGATTAAAATAGTTTAAGACAAAAATATGGTTGTTTATTATTTTGAACTCAACTATTAGTTTTAGTAAGTATATTTTGTACTTAGTTTCAATAAATATTTCAACAAATAAATGGTTTTTGCTTTTATTATTTTTAGGGATAAATACGAATAAGTACCCTATGGTTTAAGCGTTTTAGCATTCTAGGCCTGTGGTTTTTTGTGACATTTCAGTAACTTATAATTTTATATTTCTAGCATTTAGGCGACAAAATTTACTACAACTCGTGATTCTCTTTCCTCAAGTATTTCAAATTTAAAATTTTAATATAATTTAATAGAGAAGAAAAACTAAGTATATCTATGATATTTTTAAGTAGTAATAATAACATAAATAAAAGAAAATTAAAAATATGAATTATTTTCATATTTTTATTTTAAAAAATCTGAATACTATGGACAACGATATTATTTTAAATTCATATTAAAATTATGAGAAGTTAATTAAAATTAAAAATTAAATTTTTTGGATGCTAGAAGAGAGAAATCATGAGTTATAATAAAATTTGTTATCTAAGTACTATAAATATAAAACTATAGGGTACTAAAATGTTATAAAAAACCCACAAGCCCATAATGCTAAAACGCTTAAACCACAGGGTACTTGTTCATACTTATCCCCTTTTTTTACTTGATTACAGTGATAAATAACAAGTATATTTTATAATTAGCTTGATTTACATGAATGATTTAGCTTACAAATAAATATATACACTCGTGATATATCCCTTATATTACACCATGATGAATGGTGCCTCTACCTCATCATTATTTATTAGCAATATTATTTAGCAATTGTCTTAGAGACATTGCTTGGTGTACAAATAGGCTTAGAGGCGTACACTGGGTGTTAGCCCTTGGGGCATCTTTGCACATGCGTACGACCAATAATTTTATACACTTGGGTTGCTTAGTGTTATCATGCATCAAATTTATCAGTATTTAGCATAATCTTTAGGCTATATATTTAATGAGTGCATGGAATGATTTTTCATGATTGTTCTTTTAGTTTCTATAGCAAATGCGTTAACTACAACTTTAAGTTATTTTAGAAATTAGCAAATTATATTAAATCATAGCTTATTAATAAATTATATGTGTATATTTAGCAGCTTTACAACTATTATCAAGTATTCTATTAAATACATATTCAAAATGCTTGCTTATATTAAAGATTGGCTTATTTATTGTTTGTAGGGTAAATTGTTCCAATGGTTACTAAACTTTATATGTAATTTCAAATTTATCACAAAACATCAATTTATGATGTTTTGGTTACTAAATTTTTATTTTAGTTTCACGAGTGGTCTTTCTTAAAATTTTGACCCTTGAATTATGCTAAATAACCACTTAATCCAAATTTGAAAATACATTTATAAGAAATAAGAAAATATTTGGAATTTATCTTACAAAGTGAATCATTTGCTCTTGATTTAAGCACAAAAGTTTAATGGAAAATAGAATAGAAAGTTCAAATTCCAATAATCCATCAAGATTAACTTTATTCAATAATGTGCAAAATAAAGTAAACCAACTCCTTGAGTAATTCCACACTAAAGGAGTGCTTGGTGATTCATAGTATGAGAGAAAAGTCTTAGCCATTAAAGTGGGCATACTGGTGAATGAAAGGTTAGATGCTATAGGAAATGAAGATAAATTTTAAATATTTTCTTATTTTCAATAAATGTATAAAAAATATGGACTTATTTGTAACATATCTTCAAATCTAGATTAAAATGGTTATTCAACACAATTCAAGAGTTAAAAATTTTAAAAAGAACCACGCGTGAAACTAAAATAAAACTGTAGTAACCAAAAAGTCATAAATTAAAGTTTTGTGATAATTTTAAAAAAATAACTAAAGTTTGGTGACCAACTAGACAATTAAATAAACTTTATAGCTTTGTATCTTTTAGCAAGGTAATGACCTTAAAATGTGAATATTAGTAGAAAATAGCATTTGTTCGTGATTTGTTATATCTTTATCCACTCACTGAGTATTTTTATACTCACCCTAAATCTTAATTTTTTACAGATCCTTGGTGAGCCAGTTGTGCTAGTTTAACTCTGTCTCTTGCTCATCTATCATCTGGTGTCTAGAAGAGGTTGTACTAACAACTTTGTTATTTTGTCATGTTGGTCTTCCCATATAATTTATAATAGTTTAGCAAATGGAACTGTACTATAATATTAGCAGTTGATGGTTCTTATAGTGAACTAAGGATGGAAATTTCTATTTAGTACCTAAGTTTACTTTAAAACTTAAAGCTTGTACCATGTTTTATCCATTTACAATATGAGTTTAGCCAGCTATTGGTAAGTCATACTACTCATTAGTTAGTGGAGTGGGTTTGACAGAAAAGGATAATAAACTAGGAGGAGATTTTATATAGATAGTTTTTTTTTAGATCATTTTCAAGAAAAGCATTTCTTACATCCATTTAATAAAATGGCCAACCTTGTGAAGCAACAATAGCAATAATTGTACGCACAATAGTCATTTTAATCATAGGAGCATATGTCTCCTCAAAGTCAACATCATACTCTTGTCGATTACCAATGGCAACCAACCTAACCTGATAGCGTTCTAGAGTCCTATCAGAATGAAGTATTATTAAATAAAACCACTTATATCCAATAAACTTGATATTGGGTGGATATGAAATAATATTCAATATATAATTATCTTGAAGAGCATGAATTTATTCTCATATTGTTTATTGCCAAGACTAATGTTTAACTGCTTATGAGTAAGATAATGGAATTGAAATAAAGGATAAAACACTAAAGGATGTATAACAAGAGCCATACTAATTAGAAGGATGAGAGATTCTAATAGAGCGTCTCAAAATAGGTGGACCAGGATTAGATGGCAAATCTAGATCAAAAAGGGGTAGTGGAGAAGGACATTATTGCTACACATACATAAGCTTGAATCATTCAAGAGAGGAAGATAATTCATCAAAACTTGGAATAGCAATATTAGGGGACGACCTATCATAAATTAAAAAGAAACATTGATTTTCTAAGAAAACAACATCAAAAGAAATATAAATCTTCCTAGTTAAGGATTATAATAAATAAAGCCCTTATATTGAGTACTATATCCCATAAATGCATATTTAACAGATTGAGCAGATAGTTTGTGGCATTCATGATAAGGCAAATGAATGAAATAGTCACAACCAAATGTATGCAATTGTCCATACTGAGGATGTTGTTAATAAAGACAAAAGTAAGAAGATTTTAAGGTGTAAGGTTTAAGAAGATAGTCTATTAATAAAATAAACAATGGTAGATAAAACTTTAACCCAAAACATAGGTGGAATGAAAGATTCAAGTAATAAAATATGAGCAAATTCTAAAAAATTGCTCTACCACACCATTTTATTGAGGTGTGTACGAACAAGAGCGTTGTGAGAGAATACTTTTTTCATTCAAAAAATTATAAAAGTTCATTATACATGCTGAAGGTGCAAGTGGGTAAGTTTTAATTTATGGAAGAATTTAACCTTTGTAGTTAAGTAAGAAAATTAAAAAATAAAATAAAATATTAAAGGAACGAAAAAGGGCCCATTTTTTAAATATTAATTAATTATTGGGTGATATATATGTAGGGACATAATCCAAGTATAAGTAAGAATTTTTTTTTGTTTAATTAGTGCTCAAAGAGCAGTTATTAACTAATGTTGAACATATTCATCAGCACATAGCATCCATGACAGTGTGTCAAAGATGTGGTGGGATAAGGATTCATTCTCATGTTCTTAGAGATTGTATTTTTACTAAGCATTAATTCCATTATGGGGTTTGTTATAGACATTTTACGAGTTGTTAAGAATTCATGGGCCTCGAAAGTGTTGGCCCTCGCACACGCATATGAACTTATAAATGGTGTTAAACCCACTAATACAAAATTAATTGGCTTGTACTAAAATCCAATGTTCACTACTTACAAACCATTATAATTGTGTGAACTTATAAATGAGGTTAAGCCCATCTAACACAAAACTAATTGGCTTATATTGAAATCCAATCTCCACCATTTATAAGCCACTCTAACTTTTTATGTTTTTTAATAAATGAATATTTGAGTATGTATTTAGGTTATTATTTAATTGGTTTTAGGTGTTATTGTATGTAAATCAAGTTAAAATTGGTTAAAATATGTTTAATAAGGTCTTAATTAGGTTATTTTGTAATTAGTAGTAATTTAGGAGTTGTCTTTATATTTAATTAGGAATTGGTGATCTAATCTATATAGAATTAGAATTACTTTTTCTTAGATTTAGGAATTAGGTTTAACTTAAAGATTTTTAGTTGCATTTGATGTCTTTTTCTTTGCTTTGTAAGTTTAAGAATTTTGAAAGTTGATTTAGAAACAGATTGGAGTTTACAGGAGTCAAAATTATGGGAGAACGATAAGTGATATGGCCATGTCATGATATGATAAGGCTGTGTTAGGAGCGAAAAGATTGAATGGAAGTAAATACGGTCGTGTTTTGATCTGACAGGGCCGTGTTGAAGATTAAGAGAATAGAAGATTGATGTAACACGATCTTGTTGATCTTTGATAAGGTTGTGTCCAAATTTCCTAAGTCGCACCTAAATCAGTCATCAGCAACATGACTAAGTTGGATTCTGATAGGGTCGTGTTACAGTGAGCATAATCAAATTTGGAGAGTGATAGGGCCGTATTGAATCCTGACAAAACCGTGTTATATAGTCCAAATTCAATTAGGACCTAAATTTTCAAGGCTAATCCAAATCAAACTTGCATAGGGGGAACATCATCACTATATAAAGGGACTAGAGGACGAAGGAGAGATTATTATTATTATTATTATTATTATTATTATTATTATTATTATTATTGTTATTGTTATTATTATGATTGTTATTATTATCATCATCATCATCATTATTATTATTATTATTATTATTATTATTATTATTCATTCATTCATTATTCTTTGTAATTTTGTAAAATCATTCATTAGTTTGAGACCTAGCTCGAGGCATTCAATATTCAAAGGGTAAGATTAGGGGGTTTCTAATCTCTTATTCTTCTTATTTCTTTGAGTCTATTGTGAGAATGTTTATGAGTTTTGATCTTGTAATCATGACATTATTAGGCTAGATTTTCATCATGTACTAGGGTTGATTTAAGTAGCTTAGGGATATATTAACTCTTACTCTTTGCTTAAATTTAAGTTGATTTCTTGCATATGGATTTTATTCATGTGCTTAATTATATTCAATGATTAGTTATGGTTAAAGTATGTTGAGACCGGGAGGTATTTAATTTGAATATTCAATTAAGTGTTATGAGAACGGAAGGTAATTAATACTTAAGATCTAGATTAAAACCTATTGATGTTAATTGAGTTGGGAAATTTTTTAATTATCAATATTACATGATTCATAATTAGTCTTAAGTTTAGTTAAAGATTTGTTAATTTATACTTAGTAAGGCGGGAGTCCATCAATTGTAGTTAACAATTGAGTTAATTAAACAAATTTATAATTATTTAGGAAATATTTATAAGTACATTAGTAGATGAACAATATATGCATGATTTAAACTTAGGTTTAAGTAATTTTTTAATGATTTAATAAATGAACCAAGTGAAAAGTAATATTCTAGTACATGCATTGACATATTATTAATCTATTTTGTTTGATTGCTTTAATTTCAAAAAATTCGTAGTTTAATTTTAGGTAAATTTGGCAATATTAGGTTTAGGTTTCATAATTCAAATCTAAATTAATTTGATTTGTTAAGATAAATAATTAATTAAGTGAATTTGTACTCAACAACTAATTCTCGTGGGAACGATACTGTACTTATTATTATATTACTTGAACGATCTGTACACTTGCTATTAGCACAAACCATTTTTCTAATGTGGGATATATTTATATTCTCCAACGCTCCCCCTCAAGTGCAATTGGGCCAAACAATCTGGCTGCACCTAAGATCACGAACGGGTCGCAGCTAATGAGCCAAGCCAAACTTCCACAAACCTAGAATCATAAACTCTCTCTTAAGTGCAATAGGGCCAAAGGATCTAGCCGCACCCAAGATCATGAATAGGCCGCATCCAACGGGCCAAGCCAAACTTCCACAAACCTAAAATCATAAAAGGGCCACACCCAACAAGTCGAGCCAAACTTTCACAAGTCTTAGATCACTGCTCTTATACTATATTAAGAATTCACGGTCTCGAGAGTATTAGTCCAAGCATTCACATGTGAACTTATACGTGAGTTGAGCTCATCTAACATAAAATCAATTGGCTTATGTTAAAATTCAATCACCACTACTTATAAACAACTATGGGGGTATTTGTTTTAGCTGATGGGATGGAGCTGTTAGATGTTCAGTTCCTAATAGCTATAAAAACGTGTTTGGTTAATTTTTTTTTTAAAATGAGCTGGTAACTGTTAGACACCCGAACTGTACCAGTTCATATTAGCTCTAATTTGGAGCTTTTTACTAACAACTCTATTTTTTAAATTATATTTACTGTCTTATCCTTTTAACTTTAACTAATTATCGCTACTTAATAAAATAATTGATTATCATTACTTAATAAAATATTATTTGAATAATTATTAAAATATTAATATTATACTTATTAAAAATATTAACCACAAAAATAAAAATATTTAAAATGATATTAATAAAAAATTTTGCATCTCATTATTAATACTAATACTAATACTACTACTACTACTACTACTGCTGCTGCTGCTACTACTACTACTACTACTGCTAATAATAATAATATATTTGGAATAAATTGTCAAAATTTTAATAAAAATAGATATATTCATTTTTTGAAATTATATAAAGAATTAAAAACTATCTATAATATTTCTAATTATAAGAATAAAATACTATTTTTTTATCATACATACTATTGTTGATATTTAAATCATATACTATGTATAATATCTATATATGTAATTAAATACACTATCAGCAACCACTGTTATAATTTTACCAAATACTTGGTATCAATTAACTATCAGCTGCTAGCTAACAGTTATCAACAACAGTTAGTAGCTACCAGCTATCAGTAATAGTTTAGCCAAGTAGGCCCTATAACTTTTTATGTTTTTCTAATGTGAGATATATTTATATTCTCCAACACGAGTGAAGGGAGTACAAAGGCATAGTTTGGGAATGCATAAACAAACCTATTCTTGGATTGGTTGGTATCCTAGCGTGTATAAAGTGAACACTGATGGATCATGTACATTGCATAATGGGTATGCATCTACAGGTGGTTTAATTAGGGACTTCAAAGGCCGTTGGTGTTAAGAACCTCCAAGGAATAGAACCACGAATGTAACACCCACCTTTTTTAATACGTAGTCCTCATGTAAGTATTTCATTTAATACATAGTAGAGTAGAGGACTTAATTCAAGTTTTGAAATAATTATGTATTGTAGAGAGGGACTAAATTGTAAGAAAAGTTTGGATAAAATTGTCACAATAGGAAGTTGTGGGGTATTGTGTAATTATCTCATTTCATTAAGGAGTTTAGTAGATAATGTGGTGATATTTATGCATATTTATTAAAAGTATTAGTATTATTATATTAAGTAATAAATTAGCATTTATGGAAGAGGACACTTTATGCATACTTGGTGAATGGTGATTGGTGCAAGTGTATATGTGTGTATGTGTGTATTTGTGTTAGAGAAAGTGTAGAGAATTGTAGAGAGGAAGAAAAGAGGAAAATCTTGATAGCTTTGGGAGATTTTGATTTTTACTCTACTCATCTAATAATCATTTTGGGAGCTATAGAGGATCTATTAGCCATTGGAGCATCATTTTTGGTAAGCTATGAATTTATTTTTGGTTAATTGAATTAGGTTTTGTTGTTGTGAAATTTGGGTTCTATTTTCTATTTGCATCAGTCTTAGTATTTTTATCATATCTTAAGTTGTAGAGCTTTGATTTGAGCAAAGTTAGATACTGTAGAAACTTTAGAGCGTTCCTTACAATTTTTATGTTTCGAGCTTAAGCTGACTCTGCTGTTAAGATTAACTGGCAGGGCTCGACATTTTCCTACTTATGTTGTCAGCCCTGTTTTTCCCGATTTCAATAAAAAATTCATAAATAATTATATACATGTCTGATTTGAGTAATTCCAATTAAAATTGATATTAGACTCACATATGTAAAGGTTATATAAATTTGGTGATCATAAGATATGTCTATGATTATTGGAAGCATCATGAATTTTATGTATTAAACATGCTAGCAGCAATATATAGGCTGGTTTCTGAATTTTCTTATGTGTTGGTTAAATGCTGATATCTAGAGTTTTAAACTTTTAAATTAAGCAAAGTTAGATACTCTGGAAACTTTAAGGAGTTCTCTACAACTCCTATGTTTTGATGTTAAGCTGAATCTACCTCTAAGAGAGTTTAATAAAGCTTGATATTTTGTTGCTCACTATGAATTCCTATAAGACCTATTAGTGTTTAAAAATTCATAATTAATTTTATACATATCCAAATTATGCAATTCTAATTTGAAATGAAAACAGACACATAGTCCTAAATTTTGTATTAAAATGAGAGTCAAAAGATTTGTGTACATGATATATGGACATATCAAATTTAAGGTAACATATTGTGGACACATGGTTTGACCCGGCCCACGAGGCAAAAGCTCAATGATGATAAATGACAGATAAGCCCAAATTGTTAAGGAACCAGATTCTAATTCCTTTAAAAATTTTAATTAAATTAAAAATAATAGTTTGGACCTAATAAGAAAAGGGTTCAGCCCAGAATGATTGGCCCATGTGGCCCAATAGATTTGGGCCTATGATAATCAAGCCTATGGGCTTCAGGAGCCTAGAGGCGCCACCTCTATGGCAAAGACGCGGCGCCTCTAGCCATAGAGGCGCCGCCTCTATGATGAAGAGGCGGCGCCTCTTCGTGTCTGAGCCGAAAAAAATATTAATGGGCATTAATGACAGAACGTGGAATTCCCCCACATTCTGTAACTCCTCTCCCACATTCATGAGAGAGGAGGTGGAAGGTCTAGGGCAACTTTAGAGGTAGAAAACCTCTATAAAAAATCCAAAGCAAAAAAAGAAAAAGGGGTTAGCAACTTTAAATAAAGAAAAAAAAGAGAGCTAAAAAAAAAAGAGAATTGGGAACAAAATTGGAGAAAGAGGAAAGAATCTGGAGTCCAGGAACAAGGAAGCTCATTCAAACACCATTTCTGAGGGCCAAATCAATTTCAAATTCGATTTCTCAGTAAATTTTCATTTCTTTTTTTAACTTAGTAAATTTTCATTTCTTTTTTTATCTTTTGTTTAAAATTTCATTCATTCTAATCTTTGATTGTTTTAGAATTGTAGTTTATATTTATTTGAATATGCGTTGAAGTCATACTGACTTTGTGACTGTAATTGGTAATATCTGGATCCTTTCTTATACCTGTTTAATTCATTTTATTTTATGCTGTACATTTTCTGCAGATACAGAGGCGACGCCTCTTTGAAGAGGCGGCGCCTCTTTATTCATTCATAGAGGCGACGCCTCTGTATCAAAAGAGGCAGCGCCTCTGTCCCGCAAAGTATTTAAATAATTTATTTATTTTATTTAATTCTCGAGTTATTTTTGTAGAGTTCTGATGATACCTGGAGACTTTTGAATCTTTAAAGATGGTGCTGGAACAACAATAATGGACATTTTCCATTATTTTAGAATTTTTAGGATTTATTATTTTATTTAATTATTCTTAATTGTGGGATTTGTAATCTTTTCTCCTCCCTCCATTTCTTTGTATGCTTTATTTCTATTTTATTATTGTTTATTTGATTGA
>CATIWO010476068.1:0-28542 GCA_949673435.1 Macaranga tanarius
TTTTTTTTTTAATGCTGTGTTTGGACGGGTTGGTCAAAAACCGCATATTTCACGTTAAAAAATATTAAAATCTATGAAGTCTATTGGTCAATATTATTCGATACATAGTAATATATACCCATTTTTCATATGCCTAAAAAAAATCTTCATCAAAGTCTTAATTCGGTTACATTAAACCGATCAATAAGCATGGAACATGAATTAGTAAGACACATTTTTGTCAGGGAAAAAAAAAAAGTTGCATTGACAAAAAATAGAGGAGCCAAACAAGCCTCAGAAAACTGCAACAACACACCACCCTAGCAGGCTCCGTGAACATTAAAAAAAAAAAACGAACTGAGAGACCCTACAACATGAGAGATCAAAACGGCAGCAGTCGATACCATTTTTATTGTTTAATATATATATACCTGAGGGAGCATGCTTTTTGTGTCTCTGAGATTTCAAATCTAAGGTTGATTCTGAACTGTCCGGCAAATAACGGTCGAGACGGAGGAGACGGCTGTCATTTTCAAGCATTGTGCGGACAAAGGAGGCCTCCATTGAGTTCAAGAAGTGGAGGTGCTTCTCGTTAGTCCATGGCTCTGTGTGTGCAGGATCCATATTACCGGAAAACCACTATTTACGGCAGTCGGAAAACTGCTTGAAAGAGGTGGTTGTTGGGGTATGTTTGGCTATTGCTTTTGTTGCAATTGCCAGGTTCCACTTCGTCTTTTGGTTTTTAGGAGGGTTGAAGTGGTTTATATATTAGGTAGAGTATGGACTGCGCTCTAGGGTGGCCCTGTCCCTTTTTGTTTCTTAAGCTGCTGTTTTCAGTTTGCTGCACTCAGAGTATGGGATTTAGACTACTCGCTTATCTGAATTAACGCGTGTCCCTTTTTTTGGGGATAGACGAATATATGCCCCATGTATAGATAAATTTTCCCATTTTGTTGTAAAATATTCCTCTAGTATAAATGCAAGTAGTTATATATGGTGCACTTCATGATAATTTTATTTTTTATAAAATAAATTATATTTTGTCAATAATTATTATTGGATGATAAAATATACTTTTCATTTAATAGTGATAAAAATAAAATAAAATAAAAATAACTTAAAATCCAAGTAATTATAAAATTTTTCATTATCTATTTAAATACAAGTAATTATCTATTATATTAAGATATATCTATTACCTTAAAAATTTCTAAACAGTTAAACATGTATCTTTTTTAAAAGTGAAAATGATGTAAATTAAATTAAAAAGTTTATATCTACAAATATTTTGTTGGTAATTTAAGTTTTTTTTTAAGAGTAGCAAAAATTATGAAGTTTTTTTTTTTTTTTTTGAGACCAGAAAAAATTATGAAGTTATTAGACAACTAAGTTCATAAAAAGAAAAATGGTATTCTTTATTACTTGTTTTTTTTTATTATTGGAGAAAAGTAAAATAAGAAAATGTTAAAACTTTTATGGTATGAATATAAAATTATAGGTATTAAATTGTCAAAAAGTAATGGTAAACTTTGATAATGTGATGTTTAAGGCTCCGTTTATTTGTGAAAAATATTATTCTAGAAAATATATTTTTTTTATTTTCAAATATGTGAGTTACCAAAAAAAATAAATTAAAGTAAAATAAGTTATTAGTAAAAGGAAAATAACTTAAAATATATGAAAATAACTTAAAATATATGAAAATAACTTCTTTTTCAAGGTTTAAATACCTATCTTATATAAAAGAGAAAAAAAATCAAATATAATGTTACTATTTTTATATAATATTGTATTATTTAAGAAAAAAATTTATTACAAACTAAATACTATAAATATTTTTTAACTATTTTTCTAGTATTGCAATAAAATATTAAAAAATGTTTTATATGATAAATATTTTTCAAAGATAAAATATTTGTTTAAAAAATAAAATATTTTTTTAAAACAAACGGAGCCTAAATCAAAAAATATTTATCTATTTTTGTTTCTTAAATTCTTTTAAAAAATATTTTAAGGGTTAAAAGAAAAAATAAAGAAATTACATAATTTAATAAAATATAAATAAAAGGGTTGATTTGGTTGCACAATGAAAGAGCGAGTAGGAAGAGGTGAGTGTAGTCGAGGAGGTAGGATAGGGAGAGGATGGAAATGAAAATATCTGAAGACACAAAATATTAAATTTAGCATAAAATATTTGGAAAGATATTTTTGGGATCAACGAAGAATCCCCCTCCCCCCCCCTCCCCTGACTGAGACAACATTCAAAAACACATAAAAATCTCACCCCATCCCACTTTCACATATTAATAAATAAATAAATAAATAAGATTTTTTTTAAAAGAGAAAACGTGATGCTGACCGTTATCCAGTTGTATTTCTATTTTATTTTTTTCTTGTTCTATGTAATGACCCCTCTGTTCTTCGTATTTACAGACGTGTTCTTTTAGCGGTCAAAGTCATTGGCGTCTGACCAAATTGCCATAGTACGTTTCTGTGTCTTGTCCATTGTTGGTCTATGGGTTCATGCATTTTCACTCCGCTGGCCCTTTTAGAGGGTGCTTTCGGTGCAAATTCTCTTTCTTTGGGCTACGAAAGGCTGCGCTTGGAGCGATTTGTGGAGAATGCATATGGCAATGTTTTGGATATTTGGTAACAATAATATGGTTTCAAGAAAACTTGAAAATTACATACATGTGCATCCTCTTCTTTGCCGCAAAATGAGATACGTGTAAAGTTCTGTTTGTTTGTTGAAAATATTTTTCTTTAATTTTTAATATTTAATTATCAAAATAAAATAAATTAAAAGAAAATAACTTACAAATATGGAAAAATAATTTCACATTCTAAAAACGAGAAGTTATTTTCTAATATTTGAATACTTATCAAATATAAAGAGAAAAAATAATAAAAAATAATATTACCATTTTTATGTAATATTGTATAATTTAGAAAAAAAATTATTACAAACTAAATATCAAGAATATTTTTCAACTATTTCTCTAGTATTATAGACAAACATAAAAAAAATATTATATTTTTCTAAAAAATATTTTTTAAGAGACAAAAAATTTCACTAAGAAAGAGAAGAAACATTTCTCTTACCATGAGATTCATTAGCTTTTATATCTGATAGTCAACACACCCACAAGCTAATTTAAAACTAGCAGTTGAAGGTGTAAAATATCGGTGAACCTACTTCAACCACACAATGACGCATTAAACTCGAGTCTTTTATCCCAATACCAATTGGAGTAAACTCTCATTGTACAAATTTTTTATTAGATGTAATAGACTTGCACATCAAGCACACCATCAATGCATCACTATACTATTATTCCTTCATTCATTATAATACATTCAACAAATATCTCTTTTTTACAAGAGTAGAAATTAAGCCCTTAACCTTAACCTTAACCTTAACCTTTGTAAATATAAAGGGATAGTAAACATATAAATAATCTATGATTTACTTTGTAAAACAAAGTAATCATAGAATAGAATACACCATAGCTTACGTACACAAAACATAGATAAAAAATAAAACGTTCACTCAAGATTTTGATGCCTCGAGATAAAAAGTATGCATAGACTACGTATTTTATACACATAAAACATAAATGCAGTGTTCACTCAAGATTGGTATGTCGAGATCGGATGGCCTCAGGGCTCTGACCCAAAACTTCACCCAATCTGTAAATAACCATCTCAAACAACACAAACAACGCTCCCTCATAAACACTTCCCATCGGCAGCAACGGCCTCGATTTCTCCTCCCCTTCCTCATCATTCGCCATAGTTTGCGCGGGCACATAGCAAACGACGCTGGCATGCTTCACGCAAGATCCCGTTTCAGGCTGAGCGGTCAGCAGTAGTACTTTGGAACCATGCGATCTTGCCAGAGAGCATAAGGCATCGACGGTGGAGAATCCGCCAGGTCCTGCAGAAGCGATGAGGAGATCGTCGGAGGAGATTGGGGGAGTGGTCATGTCGAAGATAAAGTGGGTAGCGAATCCAAGGTGCGCTAGCCGCATGCATAGAGCCTTCAGCATAAGGCCTTCACGCCCTACTCCATAGAGGAAGACACGGCCTTTCTGGGCGGCAGTGGCAGAGAGAGTGCTGACCATGAGGTCCAGGGGTAGCGGGTGGGGATCTGTGGGTTTTGAGAAGACGGAGGCTATCTGATTGCATATTTGTGAGGCTAGAGATGACATTGACGATGGGGATGGCGCTTCAGAGTGCATTGTTGCTAGACCATACCATCTGTTTTTCTCTTATCTCTCAAGGAAGATAGCAGAGGGTCAAATCTCCCTTCCTGGACCGAAACACATAGGCCCTAAACAAATCAAGCCTTTTTATAAGTGAACCACGATGTCCGATCAAGTTCTTTTCCCCTTGAAACTAGCTATTTAAAGTTTAACATTCTTGTTTATTCAAACAAAAAAAAAAAGTTTAACATTCTTGTTAACTGAAAAAAAAAAAAAAACAGTACAATTATTCAGAGATTTTTGAAATTGTATCTATTACAGATAGCAGAAACGTTCTCATAAATCAACGATGCCAGAAAAGTATGACATTGTTTTCATGGTCAACGTGCATCGTTCTGACTGGTTTGTCACAAATTGAAGACTAAAATCTATTTACACAACCCAATATGGAAACATTTTGTTGTACAACAAAATAAGATGAAAGTTGTAATAGAAGATGTCAAAACAGTCGGGCTTTAAGTGCTATATCAGATCTGAGATTTCTTCTATGCTCCATTAGCTGGAGGAAAAGAAGATTGTCGAGGTGAAGTTGCAGAGCTTTCTTCGATGTCTATATCTTTCACACCAGCACTTAACAATGAAGATGAATCATATTTCCCATCATTTCCCTCATTACTGCCATTTTCTTCATCATCTTCATCCTCCAAGAAAGAACCTTTCCGCCGGAGTTCCTTTACTTTCAGAAACTCATCATAGTGTGCTCGTCTGTGCTCCTTAAAACTTGCACTCCTATCCGACCCAGAACCTGACAACGGCGAAGCATATATAGAGAGAGTCCATCATCACCCATCCAAAGACGAATAGATTAAGACACAATATAGAAGAAAAGAAAGAACATAAACAAGTTTGGGGGAAGAAATCTTGTCTTTTTTCTTGACCCAGTTGGAAGAGTGCTTCTCAAAAAAAAAAAAAGGAAACTTACTGAGATGATTAACCAAGGTCAACAAAATGGTAAAAGTTTGTAGGATGGGTAGGAGGCAAACAACCCTAATCTACATGCAGAAGAACACATAATAATAATAAAAAAAAAGGGATAAAAATTATGTACAGTGGTGATGCAGAAAGCATGCTGAAATTTGGCTTTTATGTCCAATTTAGAAATTTTATCACACCACTGCAATGATAAAAGTAGGATTATAATGCAAACCATTATCAGTCACACATCACTTGTACAAGGAAAGCAGCCCACAACTTCTACTCAAATTCCCTCACTAAAGTCCTAATATGTAATTGAATTGCCATGTAGAGGTAAAAGCCATGGGCTCGCGACCACAAAGGATAAGTTCATGTTTTAGGAGAAATTACATTATATATATATATAATGTACAAAAATAATATGGCCCTTGAAAATACGGGCAAGAAATATGATAATGAGAAGAAAAGATTGAATAACCTTCTTCATCTTGTTCCATAGGATCAGCCTCATCTTCAGATGATGTCCAACCACCAGATTGCCTACCAGTGCTTCTGCTTGATGAAGCCACTGTATCCAATGCAGTTCGCAGTTCTTCTGCATGCATTACATCACCAATGATATCATCAAAGCTTCCTCGAATAGGGGACAGAGAACCTACAAGAATCAAATAAATTTCAGTTGATTTTGAATCAGGTCTAAAGGCTATTATACATCTTTTAATAGTAAAATTTGAAAACATGATGGCAGAACAAGAAGTCACCTTCATCTGGACAATGACTTAAAAAAAATGCTTTATCCAACATCAGGTAATGTAAAAAAAAAATAAAAAGAACTCTCAACGGCGAATTTCCAAATGCTTTAGAAAATTCACTTCATCAAGAGCTTAGTCAGTGCAGCAAGGAAATGGTAGAGAAGCACTACCATATAATGCATGCAAACATACAAATAAATTTGCATGCATATAAAAACAGTTTTTTGACTGGCTTCTTAACAATGAAAAGCTATATGCAAAGCAACATACCATCATCATCAATCAAAGGGTGATATGGTGTCTTTGGTTCAGTGATTTTCTGCCTTACGGGCTTATTTGCTTCAATTTCCCCAAGATTTGCTTCATCCCATTTTACATGGGGCCTATTACCCCTATAAATATGAGAAAAATAACACACTTCAAATATTAGATTAAATCATGAGCCATTGAATAAACTAAAATACTTCAGAAGCAAAATATTCATAAAAGAACCACCATGCAAAGCACGAAATCAATAATATTAACGAAAAATTAGAAAAGGACAAAAATACAAATACAAGGGTGCCATTATTGTTAGTCTCACATCAATGATTCCCCTATATTGTATTAAAACACTGAGAATTTTTGCTATATGCAATTCAATATGTCCTAATCCCTTATGTGTCTAGTCCTTCTAGTCACTTTGGCAACATAACATGGATAAGGCATCTCAACCTATGGATGTACATGCTAGACAAATTTCTTTGTAACTGCTCTCCAGAAGGAAGCATCTTTAGTCCTTGTGCAATACAGAAAGGGCAGTGCAAAGGGTTTGCATACAACAATCTCAATTCCAAGTAAAAAGGTTCTGCTATCCATTCCAGACAATCGCATTTATGCCTTTGAACATCTTTATTAGTTTGTCGCTATAATTTCCTAAAAATATTTAAACTTAACAATACCATTAAGAAGCAAGACATTTTGGATTTCTTTATGAATATATTTATTTATTAAGCTTAATCACTGAACACTAACTATGCTAACATCAATATGGCAAAAGAAAAAGGCAATTAATTGAACCTAAGATACTATTCAGGAAAACAACATAATGCGTGATATAACAGCAATGTTGCTAAGAAAATTAGCATAAAATAATGTAAAAGAAAAAGACAAGATTTGGGATTGAAAGACTTAAATTACTTCATTTTACAACTTGGTATCTCTTTAATCACGCGAGGCAGTAGCTGATTGACCTGAGTCCACTGAGACAACAGACAGAGAAGCATGTAAAATTGTTCACATCAGAAAGAATAATAATAAAAAAAACACCGCACAAATGATAAAGATGTATATAGGCAATATTATGTTATATATAGCCTGAAACCTATACAGAATTGTTGGAGGATTAGGGCTCATAGGTATGAATTTGTAAACCAATCAACATTCCAAAACCATGCATCAAATTATCAATGAAAAAAAGAAAACAGACATAAAATTATCATAACAAACAAAGACAGAGCCCAAACAAATATAAAACAGAAGAGATCTTCCGCTGAATCAGCATAATCAAATTCATAAGACAGATAAATAAAATGACAAAACCCTTAATAACACATCAAATCAATTCTTAATAAATTGATTGTAACACAAATTATGCATAGAACGAACCCATTACTCCATCAAACTGACTAAACCGCTAACTGAAACCACAAATTAAAAGACAACAAATCGAATGGAGGAACTTTGAACGAGATAAGGCCAACTGCTTCACAATTTGTGAAAACAGCAGCGATCAATTTCAGAAATCCATGAGATTGCAGGCAATAAAACGAAATAATGGAGAAGAAAATGGATCAGGGATGAACAATTTGTACCTGTTTTCTTTTGTGTGCCTGCAATGTCTTAATTTGCTCGGTTATGGCCTTCGGTTTTCTTCTTGCTTTTGGTTATTGACCAGGTTTCTTTTTCCAATTCTACCCTTTCTTTCCTCGCGAACGTAGAATCTCAGAGCGAAAATTTGGAGTGATGACAGCCGTTCCTTTGTTTGACTTTTGTTTTGAATTTTGAGAACAATAATCATCACGCGGATAAAAATTACAACCTCTATTAAATTGCAAAATAAATAAAGCAACCAGATCTTGACACGTCAGCAAAATAGCAGGATATCAAAACATAGAGGGCGAGGGATGAATCCTAGGGCCGTAGAGGAACACTATAGAATAAAAACAGAAGGGGGCAACATGGGTAATAAGAACAATTAGAAAAAAAAAAAAAGGGACGACGAATATCGGTGTTGTAGGCTTCGTCAGTTATTAGAAGAAGAAGAAGAAGAAGCAGCTGTTGTCGCTTAGCAGATTGATCTATAGCTTTCTCTCAAGCATCAACGGTGGATTCTATCTCTTACGGTAATCTTTATATTTTGCTTTATGTGTATATGATGCGTACAGTGGAATTCAAGTTCAGATGTAAAAAATTCTTGATCTCAGTGTTTCTGTTTGCCTTTTCGATTTGAAACGTTGGTGAGAATAAATTTGTAACTGCCAATTTTGATAATTGTTTCGATTTTTTTAGACTGTGAATAGAATTATTTCTGAGTGATTGTTTTGGATTTGAGATCTTCACTTTCTTTTTTTTTTTTGTCAAATCTGATTTTGTTTCGTTTCATTTAGTTTTCATTTCTAGGTTTTGATTTATTCATACATAGAGCGCGCGCTCTAGAGGGATTCACTGGTGAGCATATGCAATCAATAATGGTTTGTTGCTGCATTTTTTTTATGAATTTATTAGATTTTAAAGATTTAGATTGTATTTAATATTGAAGTATGCGTCTAATTGATTTTTATGGCTAATGTAGTGAGCTTGTTTAGAAGAACATGAGAATATATAATTGGAAACACGATACTGGTAATCATAATGATTGAATTTAGTATCTTACAAGTTTGTGACTCTGAATTGTGAACAAATAGAAGTGGCGATAGTTTGCGATCAATATTTATGCAAGAAGAAAAGAAATGTTGAGCATACGTGAATTATGCTATCTATAACGGTTTCATTGTAGCATTTCTGTCATCAGTTTGTTAAATTCTTGAGATTTAGATTTAATGTTAGATAAAGTGGAGCAAAATATTTCACTTGTTTCTGATGCCTGCCTTGTTCTTTTAACTGTCAGGATTGTTGGTTAGTTGGTGTGGGAGAGGTGAGTTAGTATTATGAAGTTCTGTCTCTGAACACGTGAAGATTTGAACAAGCAAGTAATAAATAAGGTTATAAATAACAGAGATGTTCTCATTGTTTTATGGCCTTTGGAAGTATCTATTTAGTAAGACAGAGTTTCATGTGCTCATTCTTGGGATTGACAAAGCTGGGAAAACGGTAATTCTTCTTTTTGCCCTGAATTGTTGAACTTTGTCATGTAACGATTTGCATTTTATTCTTTTTTTTTTTTTTTTGAACAAGATTTGCATGTATGCTACTTATGTCATTTATGTAGAGAATTTCTCCTGTTTATTTAACTATCTGTTTTCATCTATGAGTTTGTAGACATTGCTGGAGAAGTTGAAGTCGCTGTACTCGAATTTAGAGGGCCTCCCTCCTGATCGAATTGTTCCAACTGTTGGTCTCAACATTGGTCGTATTGAAGTATCAAGTACAAAACTTGTATTCTGGGACCTGGGTGGTCAGGTTTGTAAAACCCATTTAATCTCATGTGGAATTCATTTTGACTTCATAATTCACACCATGTTTATGCATGCATATTACTTGGATCTAGTTTATGGTGATGATGCCGAAGGCAATCACTAATCAAGAAAAAAGCAGAAAAGAAAAAAAATTTGAAACCAGAAAAAAGACAGACTGAATTTTATTGGTATCTGGAATTGTAATTGACAAACCATATCATAGCTATTACAATAAATTTAAGGCCTGCTTTAGTAGGCTGTATGAGCTTAGGCCTACCTCAGTTTTTTGTTATGCAGACGCTTTGTTTTCCTGAGACCAATTTTAAAATGGCTCTACATAACATTATTCGGTTTCTGAATCAAGCAATACTCATTATTCTCTTACTCTGGAACCAAAAAAAAAAAAAATCTGATGCCGACTTTACTTGTTATGAGTTTTGGGTTGATAAATTGCAATATTAGTGCTATAATTGGCTTCAAGTTTAGCACCTGAAGTATTTTTGAATTTTTCTGCCAGCCTGGTCTTCGCTCAATCTGGGAGAAATATTATGAAGAGGCCCATGCTGTTGTATTTGTAATTGATGCTACTTGCCCTTCACGTTTTGAAGATTCAAAGTCTGCGTTAGGTAAGTGATGTTGAATTACAATATTGAGATATGCAATTCTGGTGTAAGGTTGACTACAATTTTAATAGTAACCGAGTGAATTGATATTAAAATGAGGCACTAATATACTTCAAATATGCGTTAACAGAAAAAGTTCTTAGACACGAGGATTTGCAAGGAGCCCCGCTTTTGATATTAGCAAACAAGCAGGTGAGGCTAAATTAGTATTCTTCTTCTTCTTCTTTTTGTGCATGGAAAACTCGGTAGCAATCTTGACTTGTAATTATTATGACTTGATCATTGGTGTCATGTATGTCTTGGATGTGCTTATGATTATTAAAAAAGGAACTAGTCACTCAAAGGCATCATTTGAATGGCAGGATCTTCCGGATGCTGCAACAGCTGAAGAACTTGCTAGATATCTGGATCTTAAGAAGTTGGATGAGAGGGTTTACATGTTTGAAGCAGTTTCAGCATATGATGGGTAAGTTGATATTAGGAATCTAGGTAATTTATCTCAAAAGAGGGTATTGGAAAAAATGTATGGAATCTGACAATCATGCTCATAACACCCAATTGTAGTATCTTATATGGAATGCACAAGCTGATGTTGAGATTTGATTGTAGGTTGGGGATTAAAGAAAGTGTAGAATGGCTTGTGGAGGTAATGGAACGAAGCAAGAGAACAGAAATGTTGAGAGTTCGTGCAGGTGTAGCAGGTCCTGGTGCTTAAAAGAAACCATATCAAGTTGCAGTTGTTTACCTGCCTTTGGAGCTTCTGTAAATAAACAGGATTCGCATTAGATCTACATGACCAAAGTCAATTTTTCACATCTTTCACATCTCCCTGGGCAATGCTATCACATGCTCAGTTGCAGGGATTCAAGATTTTCAGATATTTGATTTGTACTTGATTTGCAAAGGAGGAAGTCAGAGAAGGGAAGGCATCCAATTTATGCTAAAAAGGACCACATCTCGTTGGTGTAATACTTCACACATTTGATCACTAGAATATTTCACTTTGAAGATTGTAAACAATTTTTTTGCTCTATTCAAATCCAAGGAATGTTTAAATTTTTCCATATTCATATATATATTTGTAGCCATGAGCAACTTCAGAGATGCATGTTTTTGGAACTCTGATGCAGAAACTATTACATTGGTGTTCGCCAGTCTTCTATATAAGGAGAGTTTCCTGTATATCATGTCTAGATCAACACTCAAAATATAACAGCATTCCACAATTACATTCACCAAAAGATACAAAAGCTACAGAAGGATCGACATCAATTCTCTTTCTGTAACTGCATTGGGTTCTTCAAGAACACAGCATCTCTGTTTCCTATAAACTAGTTAGCAACGGTGGAACCTGCAGCAGCATTGGCTCTCTCCTTCACGACTGGTTGTGGTTCTGAAAGGAAGAAGAAACGGAGGAATGAAAATTGGATCTTTATATACGCAAGATGATGCTGATGAATACATCCCTTTTAAAATTGAAGCATGAGTTGAAATTAACAACCAAAGACAAAGGGAATCAGATAATAAACTTACTAGATATTAAGGCCTTGGGTCTGTTCTTGAACAAAATCTTGTGGCGAACAATACCAATGACATCCAATTCTACTTTATTAGCTGACCCTGAGTTGTTGTCTCCGCCCTGAACCACATCCGTACACTTCACCTTCTTCAAAACTAACAATGGCTTCTTCAGGTTCACCTTAGACCCAGTCAATTCATGATACCCAATCGTTAAAGTATAACTTTCCTGAACCAAGAAAGGCCATCGGCTGGTTTCAGAGCTCAAATTCAATTGGGCGATTCTAATATTGATTTCAGTATGTAAAATAAATACCTGAGAAGAAGGGCGGCAAAGTTGTCCGATAGCAAGATTTTGAAGGCGATCTTGAAATGAGGGCTGAACTTCAACCACGCCTTGCACTTCTACAATTGCCCATTCTGGACATTTCTCTGCCCCGCAGCTACACTTCACTTGGATTTGCATTTTTTTTTTTTTTTTTTTTTTGGGGGCTGTATCTCTCTTGGCCTATCTAATTGTTAACGAAATTAAAATAAACATCCAAAAGGGTATTTTATATTGGTTATTGGCGCCAAACTGAGTCCGATTGGCGCCAACATTTGCATTTCAATACGACAATGTTTTCAGTTCACCGGGCCATCCCAACCGCATCAAGAACCCCTTTTGGTTTCTGTTCACTCACTTCACTTAGTTTACATTTTGAACATGAAGTACATAAATCATTACCCAATTGTCAGGATATGTTTGCTTTGTAACAAGTTCCCGTTCTTGAACAAGAGCACAATGAGTACCATTTTGGGTTTTCTTTATTACAGTGTCCAGGATATGCAACTGTTACCGAAACAAACCATGATGAACAATTCAAAACCACAAATAAATAAATGTTTTTCACATAATTTTGCCTAACAAATAACAATCAACAACAACTAAAGTTAATGTCTGATTACAAAATATATTAGCGGGTGTTCGTTCATCCATGCTAACTAGAGAACTATCAGATGATTTCTTCCCAAAAAAATATAATCACTTCCAGTTTCAAGCTACCTAATCTGTACACTTGATAACTACTATAACTGCATTACCTAATTTTAAATTTCTTTGCTTCTTCCTTCATCGTGTTGACCATAGATGGTTCCACTAGAGTATCCTAATTTCACATTTTTAGAGCGCGGCAGAGCTCCTTGATCATGTTTGACCAGATTCACCAGCATTCTGCAAGGTCAAGCCACTACTTTCTTGTGAATGTGATGAACTTGCTTTCTGCTGAAGACAATCCTGAATATCGCAGTCCAATGGAATTGCACCTGTGAGAGTTTTTATTGCAAACTCAATGCAAGGGTCTGCCCATGCATCTGCAAAAGGCATGTTGAGAGGGGATCCTGGTTTCTCCTTATCACGAATTTCAGTGTCTCCTACATTCTCTTCTGGAATAGTTATATTACACAGATGCTGGACTTGCCTCCTTTGGTCCCTGTGCCGTAAATCTTCTTTCCGAGCATTGTCCTCCAAAGCAGCCAAACTCCCAAATTCACTATTGTTTGATCCCGATGAGACTTGTACACTCTCAGGATTTTCAAAGGATATTCCGGTGAGAGTTTTTATTGCAAAAGCAATGCATGGATCCTGCCACAACTCTCCAAGTGGCAGGTCAAGTGGCAAACTTGGCTTATCATTAGCATGACTGTCAGCATCAATTTTGCTAGCATATTCTTCCCTAATAGTCAGACTCCTCGAAGGTGACAGAGTAGGATGTTCGTGCTTCCCATTACCCTTTTTCTCTGATTTCAGTTCACTTGGAGCAGGCAGAGGATGCTTGCCCTTACTTGACTCAAGTCCTTTGTGGCTTGTGGAAGTGTCAGATGCATGTTTTGGTTCCTGCTCAGTATGGGAAGAACTCTTATCTGTAGTTGCAACAATATTGCTAGACTGTTCAACTGCAGCTCGACGGACTCGATTTGTTGTTTTCAGTTCAGGTGTAGGATCAAGTGGAAGACCAGCAAGTCGCTTTGAAGCCCTCCGGGGCAGACCAAAATCCTTTTTCTTCTTGGATTTGCCAATTCCTGTCTTCGAACTTTCATCCTTCATCACTCCACTTTCCGACATCTGCTCAGCTGGGAGAATATCCACTGCAGTAGCTCTTGCACTTTTGCTATGATCACACTTTCCTACTGTTCGGCTTGAACTGTTGCTCTCTGGCACTTCTGAGGTGTTTGATGAATCCCCTACTACACCTGCATCATTAACAAATTCAAATTAGATATGAGGCCCCCTCACCCAACTTCTAAGCATTGGATGTTCACTTGGGACTACATGCAACCTCTTCATCATTTCAATCAGAGTAAAACAAACCCACCCTAACAGCTTTCCAAATATCCATAACCAATCGCACATTTTTGTGGTATGTTAAAAAGCAGCTTGTCAAATTTTATGGCCGGACCTTATTCTAAACATAAACTTCCAGAACCTGTCCCTCTAAACTCACTCCCGTAAAATGAGCAGAAAAAAAGGAAAAAGGGAAACCAAACACAAAAAGTCATTCACAGGCATACACAGAAACACACTACTTGGTAAAGGATAAGGGAATTTAGAATTACAAAATGACCAGACATACACTCAGAGACGGGCATGGATTCCACTGTATTTGCTGAACTAAGCACATGTTCATCCTTCACAACTTCAATCAACTTTGAGCTCTGGTCACTTACAACTGGGCTTGCTATTTCATTGACTTCCAACTTTTGTTTCTTTGCTGCAGGTGGTGTCTAGGGAGAAGAAAATAAGGAAAAGTCAAAATTTTGATAGAAAATCTAAGACTGCAAAAGATGGTGTCAATTGGCATGCATGGAGCAACAGTCAAAGAAAAGCAAAGCTGATCCATCATCAAAACAAGCAAGATGCTACCAATTAGTAACTGAACACATGTACATGCGCAAAGAACTCTTGGAGAATATTAACAGAAATGACAGCTGAGCATAGGATCTCATTCACTTAGACATGCATAAATAGCAAATTTTTACATATACAAAGGAATCAAGGAGACAGTTTCTATCTCCGCAAACTCACTGATGCAGAACAATGGCAAGAGTTTTCTTTCCATTAATACACATATGATGAAAGGAAGGAGGTAAACTATTTGCAGACTATGCACATTCACATTCAAAAACAGCAGTTATATATTGAGCCAAGAAATGTTACTGGTGTAATTGTCTAAACACCTCCACCTAGCCGATTAAAATCTTAATGATTTACAGGGGGCTAGCAAAAGGTACCAGAAGATAATAGTAAGAACATTGAAAATTAAGAGGTCAAAATACTGAAAGACTTTCGCTTATTACAGTCAAATTTATATGTGAGACAGGTATTGAATGTCAGGGTGAGCAAGAGTATCTACACTTTTCCTGGAAGCATTCCCCAAAATTTTCAACTGTGTTTGCTTCAATTTTCTCCATGTTAATTATGTCAGCACAAGTTTAGTTCTTATGCATTAGAATGCTATGACTGAACTAACTGAAAGAAAGATTAGCAAGAGATGTAATTCATTCCTTGTTAAACTATAAGACGAATTGGGAGGAAGCAATCATAAAGAAATATTTTATCAATTATTAAAAAAATATAAACTTGCATGTAATAACTGATGCACATACACAGGCTTTATCATCTTCCAACTTCACATTGTCGTTGCCTTTGTCTTTTGGCTTGAATGCTAGTCTTCCTAGGTCACCAGTCTCAAGATAGCGAAGTGCGTCCTTCATAGAGCGGAACACATATCCACTTACAGGATCAGTGTAATACTGCAGAAAGTAATATTTAACCAAACAATGTAAGAATATCAAAACAGCTAAGCTGCAAGAACAAACCATTATATTTAGAACAGAAGTAACTAGCAGATCATGACTAATGCAAGCACACAGAAGTTGAAACTAAAGAAAAATGCAACAAGCTCACAAAGAAGAAAAAGAAGATGACAAAACTGAATACAATAATCTTGAAGTTTAAGAAGAACAAAGAAAATATTTAAGCAAAGGGCACAAGCCAATTCAAATAAACAAAAAAAAGGAAATAAAAGTTGAGTACCGGGTCTCTTCTGATTTTATGACCTTTCTTTGTCACCTTGATTTCTTTTTTCCATCCAGGAGGTAACCCGTCTGGTCCAGACTTCTCAATCACAAACAATATTGCTTAATTAATCAATGCTCTAGCTCTTCTATATATTGGTAAAAATAAAAATGAAATTATAACTAAAGAACCAAAACAAAGCCAACAGAGCAGAATGTTCATCAAACCTCTTCTGAGGAATGTTGGCGAATATTCTTTTCCTTCTCTTTAGATTTGGGATTGTTTTCGTTAAGAAAGCGTATTACTTCAAGTTTGGAGTAAAATTTACCTTCACCTGAGGGAGGAAAGTAACACTGCAATAAACACAAATGATAATAAAAATTCAATTTGCATTTTTTAATGAAAGAGAATTTAGAATTTTATTATCCCCTTTAAGCATCTTGCAACATTGTTGGGATGCTTCTACCATAACTTTCAAATATTGTTCACAGTTGAGTAGAATCATATCCTGAAAGACCAATTATGCCTAAATGAATCATATAGATACAACAAATTTAATATATTTGCATGTATGCACAAATAAAGGAGCAATTCATTACCTAGTTAATTAGCATCAAAACAGGGTTGTGCCAAGAGAATTCTGGAGATGGTGAGTGTTGTTGGTGAAGTCTTGAACTTGCTATCAAGAGGTTGCAAGCCCAAGACTTTTCCTACTGCACTAGACAATAATGGTTCCTTTTTCATTACAGTAACAACAAATAAAGATTGTTCAACCATTAAACTGGATCCATATTTAGATCATGCAAAGTACATGACTTAATTTAACCTTGTACTCTTGAACATGAAGAATAATAAATTAAAATAGGCTTTTTTTTTTTTTTTTTTTTAATCACAAACAAGGCTATTTATCCATTATAAATAGAACTAAACAAATAAAAGCCCCATGTATTTAATGTTTCCTTTAAAAAGAAAGAATCATGTAAAGCATATGTAGTGAAAATCAAACAAAACCCTTCCAAATTTCAGTCCTTTCTCAGATTTACAAATGAAATCAGATATAAAACTTCAAAAAGATTCAAACTTTTACAGTAATTCATAGCTGATGCAAGCTTACTAAACACTTACAAACTGATAATCAGTGGTTAACCACACAATTTATAACAGTAAACTGAAATTATCAAGTAAAGAATTGAATAATAATAAATTAATAATTAAAAAACTATATATACCTTGTCTATTTTACCACTGCTTCTTACTTTGACTTTAACAGTCCAGCCATCCGGTAAGTGGTCATCGGACTTGCCGGAATCTCCAGTTTTCATCACCTGAAGTTAAAAGCAATATCAGTAAACGGCACCGGCACCACCTCTGGTCTCGTTTTCTCAGACTCTGTGCGTGTGAAAATGTGTAATGGAGAAGGTGAAAGGAAAGAGGAGCTGAGTAATAATAGCAAATATGGTAGGCGAGAAAGAGAAGAATTTGGACAAAAAAACAACAAAAGGAAGTGGCAGAAAGCACGTGTAGCCGAAGTTCTTGTGTTGTTGCATTTAAATATGTTTTTTGTTTAATTTTACTAAATTGTCCTCTGGTTTGGTCACAGTGAAGTGAAGTGAAGTGAAGTGAAGTAGAAGAAGAAGAGAGGTCAGTCAGAGGAGTTTTCGAGTACACCAAGTAACAATGTGTTGTGTTCAAAAGGCCAACATGTGGATAGGATAATAAGAGCCTTAAAGATGGACCCAATTGACCAACCAGAAGTAACTTGTCCTTTTCATTACTTTGTTTTGAGTTTGACCACCTCTTCACTTCACTCTATTTCATTGCGGAGGATGAGGTAACGTGGAGGTGGAGGCAATGAAATTTGTTATTTATGTTAATGCTGTGGTTGGATTTTCAGAATCTACTGATTTTTTGCCCTTTTTTGGCCATGACCACGTGGTTCTTTGTGATTACTGAGATTGGAGTTTGGAATTGGTGAAGTCTGTTCCACCATTGGTAGATTTTATTGTAATTAATACCCAAATGGGGACTTTGAGAATAAAGCATGTTCAGCAGGCTTTGGTTCACCTGGGCTTGGAACTTGGTTTGCTCTTGGGTCACAGATTTGAAGCCAGAGAAAATGCAGTCGCTTATTTGGTGTAGTGAGATCAGGGATTAATTCCTCACTTTCACCTTTCCTTATACTAACAAAACTAACACACTAATCCCGAAAGAAAATATAAATATAAATATAAATACTATTAAACGTTATTATCTCGAATTTACGTGTTCTTTGAATGATGCTGAAACAAATCTTGTCAAAGGACTATAATGGAAACGTATGAAAGAGTTGACAATCAAAATGGATAATTATTATCGTTTCCTTCCCACCGTCCCTCTTTTTTGACTTTAGATTAAAATCTCAACTCAAAGGATGTCATTGATGCCCTGAACAAGACGGCATCTCCACCTCTCAATAACTTGTTTCAACTCTAACTGTTGTGTATTGCACTTACATATTTATTACACAAAACAATTATATATCCTCTCTTGCAATGTACCAAAGCCTTAAATTCATCAGTAGTTTCTTTTTGAACTTAAAAATTTCACTATCATTCCAATTTCTTGATACCATTAAGAAATCATATACTATTTGACTACTTAACCTTAGACACACAATATATATTTCACAATGCTATTTGAATAAAGTTGTATACGTATAACAAAGTATTTATCATCTACAAATATACCTCAATTTAAACTTGGCACCCTTCAAACATATATAATATACATAAAGAAAATTCAGTCTTCTGATATATATTATGATATGGACGCTGATAGGCATCAATCGTGCAGTACAAGCCAACAAAAAAAAAATTATAAAATTTTCATTTTGACCCTCTGATGTTTACATGGAGGCTGAATAATTATAGGGAACATTTAGATAATTGTGCATCTCGATAGACGCACTGTGGTATATACTTTATTCTACAAAATCGATAAAAAAAAAAGGAAAAGATTGGAATATTTGTTTATCTAACTCAGTTGTGAAGAAGGTTTGGTCCACAAGGGACAAGTCGACGAGAGACAGTGTGTATTAAGTCCATCTTGGCGTTGCTGGTGCTGGACTTTAAAGCCTTATCTATGGAAGAAAGAGTTTGCAGAAACATATTAGAATACTTGGTTTTTAGTACCTGCTCTGTTCCTTTCACACGAAACTGGTAGGTATAGCGGCTACTGGAGCCCTGGACAAGTGCTAGCACAATCAGGAAAACAAGAAACAGCTGAGAGTTTTTAATTATCATGATGTGAATGATGCAGAGGAAAGGGAGGCAAGGACAATGTGATTTTAGAGCAGAGAGACCAAGGCAGGCGGGTTGTTAAATTGTTGTATGCACGAGTAGGTAGTTACATGGAGTTTGAAGTTTATTTATAAGGGAGAAGGCAATGGACCACATGTTGTATTGCAACACTTCATCAGCATTTTTTTGCATTTCATATTCTATCAATTCTGACTTCTGAATTTTTTTTAAAAAAATTGATACATTGTTGCAGGCACATCCAAAGGTTGACTTTTGAAGGAGTCCTATTCAGAAATGAGCCTGAATATATGAGTGGCATGCTGCTGACGATGATGAGTTGATTTCTTCATTTTACTTACAAGTTAATTGAAATATTGGAGTAATTTGAAGAAAACAAATTTTCCTGAATGCTCCTTGCCGGCCTGCACATTTTATCTTTATTTTTGAAAGAGTTGTCTGGACTCGAATCTTTCGAATTTTTTTATTAAATTATTATGCTCTTTGTAAATCAAATACTACTCCTCTGAACTGTTTTACTTTCTCAGGAAAAGTCTGCAATGTTCACACATACCTGACCAAACACAAATACACTGCATTTTCTCCTAAATTATGGATTGACTTATGTATGCTTCTAAATAGTTTAATCAACAAGCTACTGAAAAAACTAATAACAATAACAAAAGAAAAGAGAATAAGGGCATTGGCCCTTCAAGCCATTTGGAGATGCATTATTGCAAATGCATAATTTAAGCCCTGAAATCCATGAGTCATTCATAGGGTGTATATAAATATATAATGGTTTTGTCAAAAACAGGAGGAATACATGCATTTTGTTGTTTTCTTTGGGGAAGACAAATTTGCAGTGCTTCCAAAATAGAGTGCCTCATCATGTTCGAGAAAAAAAAAACTAAAACTTTGTTTTAATAAAGATAACAAGTAGAAAGCAGAAATTGCAACAGCAAAGTCGATTGTGTCAGCGATCAGGCTGCTACATTTGATTAAAACAAATGTGACATAATGATTGTTTAGTAAATGAGAGAAAAATTGTTAATATTTTGCTGTGTCAATAAGATAACCTCTAATTCCAATTTTTCTATTAGTTTTGTTATCTACTTCATTAAGAAAACAATTTATCAAAGACAACCCAAAAACTCAAAATCCTTTATGCTTTTCTGATTTTGCAATTAAGCCACAAAGTAGCCATTTTTGTACTTTTTGATCATGAAACATGGCCTGGAATCTGGCTAGGCAGGGGAGATGCCCACCAGGAAAGTTGGTAACAACTTGCAATTGGATGTTTATGTAAAAAAGTTTGAATTATTGAAAGGTACTCTACTCCAAATCTCAATAAATAATTTAGGTACTACAAAGAAGAAAAATCAACGTTTGCTACTTGCATTGCATTCAACTGATTTGTCACTTCAAGAACTCTGCTTAATTGGAGAGTCTTGCCTGCACCGGTTGCGGGTGCATTACATTATCTAAATGTTTTATACGGTGATAAAAATAAAACTTATTTTATAAATCTTATCATTAGTGTAATACATCCAGTTAAAAATAACACACAACCAAATCATGACACTAGCGTTTCTAATCTTGGCCGGTTTTGATTGTGATTATCTAATTAATTACCACATGGATGATTGGTGCAAGATGTCGGAAAAAATATATAATAGCCATTTTATAGTTATTTTATTGCGAGGGACAGATAAGAAAGCTTCCATGCATGCATGATTTCTTTTTCTTGTTTTACAAATCATAAGAAAATGCAGGAATCTTTCAACTAACAAGTCAACCAAGCCTGCTGCATTAAGGTTTCAAGTCTTTAGTGTTTAAAAATTAACTAAATAAGTAAATTTTTTTTTTATGATTAAAATTAGAGAACAGGTTGTCGGTGATACTGTTTGCTAATTATACTATCAAATTAGAGATAATGAAGCATTACCCCGAGACAGAAAATAAAGTAAAAAAAAAAAGAAAAAACTCAGTTTCTGTATTATTGTAGTAAATGCATTTTGTGGTTTACATTAGTAAACCACTAACTATTTTAAACTCCAACTAAAACCCTATCGTTTTTTTTCCAAGAACCAGGTAGATTATTGTAAGTTCTTCATGAATACAAGAAGAAGAAGAACAAAACGCCATCCCATCAATTGTGAATTGGGTTTGATCCGCCAGGAACACGCCTATCAGATACAATAACTGGGCTTGCCTTATCCTCCGAAGATTGGACAGAGTAAGAAGTAGCAGACAGATGCTGATGAGGAGGTACAGAAGAGAGCTTTGTGTGGATTATTTGTTGATCTGTTTCTTGATGGGTAGGCAAGGTACCAATATGCCTGCAAGTACAAAGATGAACTTCGCCTATAATGATAGTCAAAACTAGAAGTACAAGTAAAGGGCTATAAGCTCTCATGGTTACAGATGACACACGAGTAGAGAGCCTTCAACGACAAGTGTGAAGCAGAGAAAACAATAAAGAAATGATGTTTCTTCTGAACTGTTTCAGTAGATCAAGGGTCTATTTATAATGGGATCAGATGAGCCACAGGAGTCACGAAAATGTAGCCCAAGTTTTAATTTTTTTTTTTAACAAAGATAGGATATTTCATTAATTAAAATTTAAGATTAATACATGAGTGAAGCTTGTTTTTTTTTTTAACAAAGATAGGATATTTCATTAATTAAAATTGAAGATTAATACATTAGTAAAGCTTGTCACATGAGAATTTCAAGCTATCACAAAGTAGACTTATAAGATCAAATTGTGGGCCACCAAATAAACATGTTGTCCTGTTAGACAACATATCCAAAATAATAGCTAATGGTTTTATCCATGAGTTGACCCAAATTATAGAAATTATCTTCTTTTTCATTGAAACTCTAAACTATCATGAGTATTTCTTCCGGACTTTTGCAATATCTTTTCATCTTGTTGGTCTTTGGATGCTTCAAAATCTAAAACTTATATGAGATTGCTGTCCATAAAGAGCAACTAAAAAACCAAAGAAGAAGATAGTTGTTGGCGGTAAATCTTTGAGATCCCAAGAGAAGAAAACAAACCCATAATATGGTCAATTAATAAACACACAAAATGGAATAGCTAAATCTATTACTAAAGAAAAATATTAAGAGAATGGAATAAAAAAAATAAGGATAAAATAAAATTTTTAGTCTTTGGTGCCCGCGGTTGCAAAATTATAACCTAAAGGAAGTCTTTCAAGCAGAAGAGAAATGATAGGCCAAATTTACCATCAATAAGTTCTTTCATATTGATGATATGAATACAAGTGTTCTAGTAGGAATACAATAGGATTTTTAATATAGTTTAAAAAAGATTTTTTAATATTTTTAATAAAAAATATTATAAATTTTTAAAATTTGACACATCAGCCAAAATCACAAAATATTAAATAGAGAGAAAATTTAGAATCCCAGCATTTATATATATATAGATTAATTGTTTATTTAGTTGGATTTTTTTGCTGTGATTCTGACCTTAATTAATTTTTCCCCTTTAGAAATTTCTTTTTTAAAATATTTTATTCTAGTTGACATAATAAATAAAATAAATGCTAAACATTGATTGGTATTTAAACTCCTTAATAAGAGGTAAGAGGTGTTTAAATGATAACATAATAATTTCTCGAATTAATATTGGTTCAACATTTAGATGATACCGTAAATTAAATTTACTTAATAAATGCTTTTTTAAAAAACTAAACTAGTAATTTCTTCATTGACAATATTTCAATTCACATAAATAAATAACAGTCTTTCATAAGTAATTCAAGTGATGAAAGATGTGGACATCCAATTGTGAAAACCAATGATCGATCCCCCGTCCCCTCTCCCTGATTTCTTTTCTTGTTGCATTGGAAATTAATCACTCTGACTAAATGTTAAAAAAAAAAACATAAAAAAATAACATTGTTAATTTGATGTTTGATAGCTAAGATTTGTTGAGATAAAATGTATAATTTAAACTCATTGTTGACACAGACTACTTTGAAGTCGGCAACCAACCAGTATACCCAAGGCAATCCAGAAGAATGCATAGAAGACAACCTTTAGCTAACATATATCTTCGCAATCAAGCTTCATACCAACCGTAAGCTGTGCATCTATGAAGGAACTCATTTTGCATTAGATGTTAGTCTTTTCAAGGTAACAGTTATTTTTTTTTATTTTAACTGACTATCAAGCTCAATTGCTCAAATTAAACTTCCTAGACGAATAACATTGTCATTGGTGGGTGGAATGGTAGAATGTATGGATTTCGTAGGTGTTGTTGCAATTGGGTATTGGCCAAATTACAGGTCTAGCAGCAAGCTCTGCAGCAATACAATTTAGTTCACAAGTCTAGCTTTGAGCCGCTTGCTAGATTATTAAATTTTGTTAAAGACAAGAAGTTTTTTTTTTGGACTAGAGGGGGATGGGGATTCGAACCCCCTCTTTGGATGTCCATCCCGTGGCTGGAACCAATCAGCCCAAGACGGATGGATTAAAGATAAGAAGTTTTTTTTTTTTTGGTTAAATGAGAATTTGTATTCCACTTTAGAAAAGGATCCACAAGGTACGACAGCGACACAAAACACCAACTAAGGCACTGTCACCTATAGATCAAGAAGGAACCAACGAACTATCTGACTGCAATAAATCCCCTCCACCTTAGGAGTTTTCGATTTTGAATACCACTTATAGACACGGAATGAAAATAATGACTATTGAAGAAAGAAGATTATAGAAAAAAATTACCCAGAAAGAAAACCACCCAACCACTATTCTAAAAAAAGAAAGATTCCTTCCTTCTATACCCAGGGCTAGGACAAGAAAACAACATCCGAGTCAAGAATGTTACTTCCCCTATGAGAGGATGAAGTAACTTAACTGACTCAAGCAAAAAATAAAAAGAAGGAAAACTGCCTCTAAGCATCTTCAAGTGTGTCCAAGTTTGGAGACTCGGTTACTTCCTTTGCTTCTCCTTTCTGCCTGATTCAATTGTCTGCTCTTCCTGTTGATTAGACTGAGGCTTTCTTGCTAACTCCTTCATTTTAAATTTACGAACTCTTCGATTTTGTTGAGGTTTTTGAATGTCCTTAGCATTCCCTGAATTTCCAAAGAGAGCTTCCCTTGTAAGATTCAGGTTTATCTCAGGCTTAAAAGCCATATGCTCGTCCTTCTGTTGTCTTGGCTGGACTTGGGACAGGTTCAGCTTGTCTTTTAGTTGGGTTTCGGTTTGAAAAGCTACATAAGTTTTGAGTTATAAAGAAACCTGTTCAAATAATGCTCATAGCTCATTTGGATTAAACCTAGTGATTCATGGCCAATGACACTCAAATATCCGAAGTTTAACATACCAATTTATTCTTCAAAGATTTAGATGTTAATTCAAGGTTTATGAAAGAACTATACTATATTTAAAAAAAAAAAGTACACTAAAATGCAGAACAACTTTTCAACAAGCACTTGCATCCGGATAAATATCACTTGTTTTTTGGCATCTCCTTAAGCATCTACTCCTTGGCGTCATTACCCAAATGAGTCTCCACGGCTCCATCAGCTGATGGACCATCTTCAGCAGGCTTAGCAACATCAGCTTCTTTATCTTCAGCAGGTTCACTGGCAGAAGCATCAGTGACTGGAACAGGCTTTTTGATAGTTCCAACCTTAACATACTTGCTCATGAACTTGTATTCCCAATCCTGTAGGGCCTCCAATTCGAATGGACCAAGACCGGAGATATCACCAGTCAAATCTTTATCCTCAAAGGACATCTTTGCAAGAGCTCTGCTGGCATCTTTTCCAGCAAATAATGCATAAGGTCCACCAGGTCCATAAAACATCCTGCATAATGGCATAACAAATTACACAAGTTTCTGTAAAAATGCGTATGATCAATGCAAATCTAAATCAATGTGCACAACTTAAATTGAAAAAACTAACTAGGTCTTTGCTAGAAATGTTATGCAACAAGTCCAACGAAAAACGCTAGCACATTGGATTCTTATATCCCTGTGAGAGTCATAATATGGCATAAAAGGTGATATTATCAATCAGATGCATCATCATAAAAATTGTAAGCCTTGCAATAGCTTCATTGTCATAAGTAAGAACCAAAGTAAAATTGGCTGAAATCAAGAAAACAAATGGCATGCATCATACAATATAAATGCAAGCCATCGTCGATTACATTTGGTACATAATTATATGAGCGAGGGATGCAACCAAATCAATCATGCAATCCACACAACACCCAAAATTGATCATGACTCACAAGCAGCAAAGTCAACGATTGCTATCCTAATACTTCAGATTCTATGGAAAGTATGTAAAGCCTACAACTGTAAGCTAAAAATACTAATTGTTTAATCTTCTTTGAACAAGATCTTGAACACTCAACCCCATAAAGAAAACTTCCAAAAGTAGCATATTTTATCAGAGGAAAAGTAAGATAACAGCAAAAAGAACTGCAAAAAAACAGAGAACGTGAAAAGGAAATAATCAATTTGCAAATCCATTAACAATCTACGGAAAGAAAAAAAAGCAAAATTCACGAAAACCCAACAGACCCATTTCCGATTACATGCCAATCACAATGCTCGTTGACCACAAGATTGAAAAAAAAAAAATTGAGGGAAAAAAACCAAAACTTTTTTAAAAACAAAACAAAACCCAAAAGAAAAAAAATTGAAAAGATACCTGCTTTGAGAGACATCATAGATCTGACCCTTAATAGCCATAAGCAAAGGCTTTTTAGGATCAGACCCATCATACTGTTTGAAATCTTCTTCAGTAACCTCACCCAGCTGAACAGGAGGAGGTAGTGGCTGCATCGGTTCTTCAAAGCTTCTGGGTCTCGGATGGTTATCAGACGATCCAAACATCCCCGAAATCACATAGTAAACAGCCAAACCTAAGGCCAGAAGAGTAAAAAAAGTAGCCGGAGAGAAACCCGTGTAGACTGTGATTGCTTCTTTGAGCGTTTCCCATAGCTGCAAAGCCATTTTTTTTTATGTTTGTTATTTTTTAAACACTTTGAAGTAGAGAGAATGAGGAGAAGAAACGGGCGGAGAGATCCACAAAGAACACTCTGCCTCTGGTCCTAACAAGAAGATATAGCTGCAATAATAAAAACTTCGCAAGGGGGTTCCTTTCAATCTTGATATGGACATATTTTATTTGTATATATTATCAATTCAGCATCATCTTTCAATTGTGAAGTTACTAATTTGCCATGGGTAGGTCGACCGCTCCATGATATTTTCATATTTTATTAATTACAAAATATTTTATGCCAAGTGGTCTGACTTGTTTAAAAAAAATAACATTAACATTAAAAATTTATTCATATAAATAAAGTTAGATAAAATGGAGCAATCCCAAATATAATTATATAAGAAAAAATGACAATAAATTAATTCTTGTTATCTATGTCATTAACTTGTGTTATTTTATGCTTTTATTTCTTTGCCATGTGTATAATCAAGCCCTTATGAAAATCATTTTGAGTCGTAGACCAGCAAATGTTATTTAATGTTAAAACAAAAGGCTTATGGTAATTTGATTTGTGAGAAGAAATGGGATTTTGAATTTAGGGGTGGCTATGCCATTTCATTATGGAAATATGTTAGATATGGTAGGCGTAATGGCACATCAAATATGAAAAATGCAATTCATATTTTAGAGCTTAACATTTCATCCTCCTATTTGTTCGCGGTCATAAATTTATTTATTTATTTATGATTTTTAATAAATACAATATTATATGTCAAAATAAAATTCTAGAAGTCACAATTCAAACTTGGTGTGTTTTGTTTAAATTCCAGTATCAATTAAAAGATCCAAATGATGCATACCCATATCTATATTTTGACTAAAAAAATTAATAAATCAACTTAATCCTCGAATGTGCTTTTTTTAAAAAAAAAAAAAATCAATGTGCCCATTGTTAACTGTAGAAACACTCACAACAAAAATAAAAGAGAGAAAGGCATCATAAATACTCACAAATAAAGGCCTTCTTATAAACAAAGTGGGAAAGTCCTTGGGCTCCAAGAGGGAATCCACAAACCCAATACACAAAGCATTAGAAGCTGGCCCTGCCTTCACTAACCCAAAAAAGCCAACAGCAGCACCTGCCACGCTCAAGCAAAGAGGGTACAGACTGGTTTCGGTGGACAGCTCCTTTTTCAGTCTGGGTTTTTCTGGAGTCACAGATAGATGATCAGAATCCTCTTTAACTGATCTTATCACCACAATATTTGTTGGGTTTCTGAATTGTGGTGGCAGAGAGATGGCAGAGTGTTGTTTAGATGTAGTGAAGGCAATGCTATTGAGATAGGTTTTACATGGGAGTGTAGTGAAGGGACTGAAGCTGAGTGAAAGAGACATAGATGAGGTATATGATTGGTTGGTTATGGAGGTGGAAGGGGACGATGAACAGGGACTTGAACTTTGTTTAGATCTTTCAAGTTTGGTGAGGAAGATGAGGGAGAAAGAGAGAAAGATTATTAGATGTTTTAACTCTATTATTTGTATAATTTAATGGTTTGCTTGTCTTAATCTAGTGTGGGAGTGACAACAGGCCGCTTCTGCTACCGTTTAAGGTCCAAGTGCAAAGCGTTTAATAGTAATAATTGGCGGGTCGCAGTCAACTTTCTCATTTTGTACGCTGAGAATACTTTTCTTTGGTGTTATGTTATATGTATATGCCTGGCGGCGTGGCTCAGGCTAGCAAATTGACAACAAAAAGGCTTCAATCGTCGGAGGAGTATTAGCACTATTATTATAAATTAGTCGGATAACGGCGCGATGTTGCGGTATTTATAAAAATAAATAAATAGTTTTTTATATATTTAAAAAACTTGGAAAAAAAAGTTATTTGTATATATTTTTTTTTATATTTTTTGAGAAATTCTACAATTATTTTATTTTTTATTTATTTTTTATTCACTTTATTTTTATCACTATTGGATGAGAATGTATAAAATCATCCAATGGTGAGTGTTAACAAAGTAACTGTTACTTTGTAAAAAATAAAGTCACCATAAACTATACCATATTTTTTTACAATTATTTATATACTATTTTTTTATTTAGTAATTTTTTCTATTAGGTAACATATATATTTATATTGATTTTCTATAATAAATACAGATTTTGATGTTATAAATTATCTAAATTATTTTTAAAATGGTATCAATTTATTTTTTAATTATCAAAAATAAAAATTATTTGATATTTGTACATTTTAATTTATTTGTAAAATATCTTGCATAATTTTTAAAAATAATCTAATTATATTTTACTATCATTAAAATAACATTTAATATATAATTTTGTTTCCAATTATATATATTTTATGTAAAAATAATAATAACATAAATTATACATTGATATTATTCAAATGACATAAAAAATATTTTAAAATATAAAATGGTATCATTATATATTACATAAAATATTTTTATTACATATTTTAAAATATAAAACGTCA
>CATIWO010476091.1:0-17737 GCA_949673435.1 Macaranga tanarius
TTTCTAGCAAGAACTTGCTTAGCTTTTCATACCAAGCTCTAGGAGCTTATTTTAGACTGTATAAAGCTTTTATTAGTTTATACATATGGTTGGGCTTATCATGTATCTTAAAGCCGGGGGCTGATTTACATAAACTTCCTCGTTGAGATACCCATTCAAGAAGGCACTTTTAACATCCATCTGAAATAGCTTGAAGTTTATATAGTAGGAAAATGCACACAATATTTGAATCGCTTCAAGTCTAGCCACAGGGGCAAAGGTCTCATCAAAATCAATTCCCTCTTCTTGGTTGAAACCTTTGCCAACTAGTCTAGCCTTATTCTGAACAACGTTCCCATGCTCATCAAGCTTATTTCTGAAGGCCTATTTAGTTCCAATGATAGTGTGATCTTTAGGCTTTGGAACTAATTTCCAGACACTGTTTCTTTCAAACTGATTTAGCTCTTCTTGCATGGCCATGATCCAATTTTCATCTTCTTATGCTTTCTCTATGCTCTTTGGCTCTATCTTAGAAACAAAGGCTATGTTGCCCATCATTTTTCTAATGCTACTTTTTGTAGCCACTTTATCGGATGGGCTGGTCAGCATGTTCTCCTTGGAGTGGTATTTATGATATCTCCATTCCTTGGGTGGATCATGATGCAAATATTACTGATCATTCTGTCTTTCTTCAGTCTAATTTTCTTCTTCAGGCTGATTTTCATTTTCTAGCAACCTTTCTCCTGTCAAGTTTGACTGACCTTCTAGATTATCTTTAGTATTCTCTTCTGGAGAGATTCTTTTTCTTGGGCTTGTTCATTGATCTTTTTAGCTAGTTCAGGTGTGGAACTTTCAGTACCTATAAGAAAATCATTTACAACATCTCTACTTGGTAGAGTTTGGTTAGTTTCCTTAAAAATAACATGAGTAGATTCTTTAACAACAAGAGTTCTTTTGTTAAACTCTCTGAAGGCTCTACTATGATTAGAATAGCCTAGAAAAATTCCCTCATATGATTTTGCATCAAATGTGGCTAGCTGATCTTTCTTGTTATTGTGAATAAAGCATTTATAACTAAACACCTTAAAAGAGCATATGTTAGGCTTTTTACCTTTCCACAGCTCATAGGGTGTCTTTTTCAAGGAGGATCTTACCAAACTCTATTCAAGATATAACATACTGTATTTATGGCTTCAGCTTAAAAATACTTTGGCAAATTAGCTTTACTCAGTATTGTGTGTGCCATCTCTTGCAAGGTTCTGTTATTTATTTGTACAACTCTATTCTGTTGGGGAGTTATTGGAGCTAAAAAATTGTGACTGATTCCAAACTCATCACATAGCTCTTCAAATTATTTATTTTTGAATTCTCAACCATGATCACTTTGAATACTTATGATATTGTATCCTTTCTGATTTTGAAGCTTTCTATAAAGATTAGCAAATTTGTTAAATACCTCTTCCTTTTTGGCTAGGAAAAGGGTCCAACTATATTTAGTATAATCATCCACTATAACAAATGCATATGACTTACCTCCTAGACTAGATGGCCTGACTGGACTAAACAAATTAAGATGCAATAGTTCAAGTGGTTTTCTAGTTGAGATTGTGCCTTTAGATTTGAATGAAGACCTTGTTTGTTTGCTTAATTGACAAGCATCATAAACAATATCTTTTTCAAATTTCAGCTTTGGTAGACCTTTCACAAGCTCATTTTTGGAAAGCTTAGAAATTAGATTCATACTTGCATGACCTAATCTTTTATGCCACATCTAAATGTCTTCCTCAACAGATGCCAAACATAAATTAGTGAAAATTTTCAAAATCAACCAAGTATACATTTTCAAATCTATCACCAACAAACAGAGTCTGATTTTCATGCATATCTTGAACTTCATAGTGAGTAGGCTCAAAGATGACTCTCCTATTCTTATCACACAACTGATTGACACTGATCAAATTAAACTTTAAACTTTTAACCAGTGATACTTCTTCGACGGAAGGATTAGCTCTAACTGTTCCGATGCCAACTATCTTTCTTTTGATGTTGTCTCTAAAATTGATGGATCCCCTATTTTTCAGTTTTAATTGGGTGAACTTTGACTTGTCACCCATCATATGCCTAGAGCAAGCACTATCCATGTATCATTTTTATTGAACACTCTTGCTCTTGAGGCAAACCTACAAGGGATCAGTTAGTTTTAGGTACCTAAACTAATTTATATCCAATGGGTTAGTCTCAGAAAACAGCTTAGTATCTTTTGGTACCCAGACAAATTTAGCTTTAGAAAAGCCTTTCTTATAAGCACAAAATTTTGAGACATATCCTTTATGATTGCAATAAAAGCATGTGAGATGTGTATGACTTAAAGAGATCTCTTTAACAAAGTAAGAGTCATATTTTCTATTTTCACAAATCTAGTAAAACCTAATCCTGATTTTTCATTTGAAAACTGTTGGTTTTCCAATAAAATATCAAGATTCTGCCTTCCCTTTATGAATCTTTCAAGATCATTATTCAAGCTCTCAATTTTCTTTTACAGATCATCATTAGTTCTCATTAGAAATGTATTTCTTTCAGTGATCACACCAAGCTTATTCTTCAGAAATCTAATTTCAGAAGAGGCAGTATTTAAATATTCAAATGCATGAGCAAAATGATTTCGTGCATGTTTTTCTAATTCTTTCAAATCATCAAATTCAGCTTGTGAGGCTCCAAAAAAATAGTTTCAACTTTATCATTAAAAAGTTTCTCATTTTCTGACTTAACAGATTTGAGTTCCTTCTTAAGCATTTTGTATTTTTTGGAAAGTTTTTAAATTCAATGTACAGTTCATCAAACGCACTGCCTAAATCATCATTAAAAATAAAATTAAGAGATTGTACCTCTTGTGTGAGCACTTCCAGGGAATTAGTTTCAGATCCTAATTCCTTCATTTCAGGTTGACTCAATTCTTCATCTTTAAATGCCATCAGATAGAGATTTGTAACTTCATTTAACTTCTCTTCTTCTCCTGAGCTTGAGCTTTCACTGTCACTCCACTTTGCAACCATAGATTTCTTAGCTTTGATTTTATTGGACTTCTTTTTTAGCTTCAGGCAATCAGTCTTGTAGTGTCCAGGCTTATTGCATTGAAAATAGATCACTTCTTGCATTTCATTTTTCTGTAGAGAATTGGCTTTAGGGCTGAACATCTTTTTAATATTTCTTCCACCTTTCTGATACATTCTTTTGAATCTCCTTGTGAACATCACAAGATCATCATCGTCTTTTGAGCTAGTTGAGCTTTTCACTACTTAAGCTGATTTTGAGGGCTAGGTCACTTCTCTTCTTTTTGTTACTGGTTGTTTCCTTTTCTTTTTCTTTGTTTCTCATTATTATTTCATGCGTCAGTAGTGAACCGACAAGCTCATCATATGAATATTCCTTCAAATATTTAGCTTCATAGAGAACCGTGACTTTCGTCTCCCATCTTTCTGGTAGAGATCTGAGAATTTTCTTCAACATTTCTTCTTTTGAGATTTCCTTTCGAAGATTTTTGAGTGAGTTAACTATTTCAGAGAATCTTTAATTCATTAAAGAAATAGTCTCATCTGGTTTCATAAAAAACATCTCATAATCTCTCCACAGCAAGTTGATCTTTGACTCTTTAACCTGATTTATCCCTTCGTAGGTGACTTCTAGCTTATCCCACACTTGTTTTACTGATGTGCAAGTTGAGATTCTATTGTACTTGTTCACATCTAGTGCACAATAAAGCATGTTGAGTGCCTTTGCATTTAGTTGGACTTTTTTCCAGTCATCATTAGAGTAATCAGCTTCTGCGATAGTAATTCTCTTTCCATCAGCTTGAGTTTTGGTTGGAACTATTGGTCCAACAACAATGACTCTCCAGCAATCGATATCAGTAGCCTGCATAAAATTTCTCATTCTATTTTTCCAATAAGTATAGTTAGTGCCATTAAAAATAGGAGGACGAGTGATGGAATTTTCCTCAGGTAATCCTGATGCACTATAAATAGCATTAGACCTACTAGCAGCCATTTTGGATCTCTCAAAGGTGTTAACCTTAGAAACAGTTTCAGAGACCTACTCTTATACCAAGTGTTGGGTCCGATAGGCTGCTCAAGAGGGGGGTGAATTGAGCATTTTTTGAAAATTAATGTAAAACTTGAAAACTACTTTTAATAAAAACTAGCACAATAGAAGATTTAAAAACCTATTTCTTAAAGCAATCAGATTAGAATGACAAGTTCAAATTTAATAGTTGCAAGACATCAGGTATAATAAATTAACAATCTAAGTAAAACTAATATTTTTGGATTTTTAAATAAGGAATCAAAGCAAAAGAATGATGAAAAGCAGTACAAGCATAAGAGCTAATTTTTAAAGTAGGAAATTAGATTAAGATGAATCGACAATTAAAATCAGAACCAAAAATAGTAGTAAGCATGCATGAAAACAAGGATAAGGAGTAGTGAGATGAGAAATCAGATATAGCGGTTTTATCGTGGTTCGGCTACCTGCCTACATCCACTCTTTGAGGGATTCCTCAAGATTTTCTCTCAATCTCAGTCTCTTTTAACAGGCAAGAAATAAGCCTTGGAGTACAATCCTATCCACAACTACCCTGTTGCTAGAACTACTCCAGAAATTGATTTTCAAACAGATTTAGAAACTGCTCCCTATCTGGTTTTCAAACAGCTTTAAAAAAACTACAACCCACTAGTTTTTGCACAGAACTAGAAAACTGCTCCTCATCACTGGTTTTGCAGATCAACTAGGAAACTTACACTGCAAGCTTATCAATAGGTGCTTGAACTTCACTTGATTACAAAAGATTTTCTATATTTTTCTCTCAAAAATCACTCAAGAAAATACAAATGAATCCTATAAGCACTTGAGAGAGCAAATGAGCAATGTATAAAGTGTAATGCAAAATGATTCTACAATATAATGCTCTCTACCCTATACTAAAAATAGAATGACCTATTTATATTAAGGGCTGAGCTGGAAAGTGATATCATTTGAACCAATCACAAAATTATTTTGATAAAATAAATAAAGACAAATCATGCTCTACTGCCAAAAATTTATTGTGCATGGCTTGTGTAAGAGTGAGTGCAATGGAAAAGTGTGTGTTATGCTGCTTTGTCTCTAGAAATAACAAGAGACAGAGAGACAGGTGTCACAGAGCTATTTATTCTACTGATGTATAGAATTAGCTCGACTGCAGAAAATGTTCCTTTGTCTTTTTATCCAAAAATGGAAATAAAGTATAGAGCTTGAAAACCATTAGATTTATGAGATGAATGGTGCAGATTTGCTCTCAAGTACTTTTCACACATAAAGCTAATTTTTTTTAGTTACTAAAATACCCTTCAACATATTGCATTTGGGATCCATAGGCTTTTGCACTTGACAACTCAACTTCACTCTTTATCATTTGCGTTCACACTTGATAGTGCATTCACACATATATTTACCATTTTCTCACCAATTTGCTTGCTGTCATATGTCTCGATTTAACCATATCAACAATAATATTATTTTTATTATTTTTGTTACTCATCAAAATTAGGCTTAGAAATTAGGCTCAGGTTGAACCTTTGCTACAAAAACAATCAATAATTAAGTTTGAGATTAATTAAAATTTTCTAAGAATTTTATTTTCTTTGGTTCTTGCATGAACTATATTGACCTTATTAAGCTAATTACTTGTGGCGGCCATCCTTATTCCTTATCACCCTTTTATTCTTCTTTATTCTAAGGTGTAGCAGAAAATGCTCTGAATTAATTTGATTAATTTGTAATGAAGGGTCTTAAGTTTAATAAATCTAAGGTTTGGGTTGGTTGATTCAAACAAATTTAGGGTTTCTTTCTTTATCCTTTATCCTTATTTGTTCAATAGCTGTTCCATGAATTTTGGTACTTTCTTAGACATGTGTGGGTTGATTTGAGATTGTTAGGGTTTTCCTAGTAAGATCACATCATTTGGGTATCAGATCCTTAGCTCATCAAAATTCAGGTTTGATTTAATTTTCAAAGTTAGCTTCATTAGCATTCTTAAAAAAAAAATTCTGTATAGTTATTCATTATTTGAATTAGTACTATTTCAATTCATTCTTAAATCTACATCTTATCTTGTGAATTTATTTGTGAATTACGCATCAAGTGAAAAAGAAATTCAAAAGAATTCAAAAAAAACAAAAAAAAAAGAAGAAGAAGAATTTGGAAAAAATCAATTATTATTGTGCGCATATAATTTTATAAATCTTGTTGGATTCATTGTTACCGTTTTACTTTATCTTCTTTACATTCAAGATTCTAATAATTGTTTGTCACCCCTTCCATTAAATTGCTTCTATTTTGTTTAGCTGTTTTCTTTGAATTCTTCATTTTCTTGTCAATTCATCTTGTTCTTTGAGTTTTTATTTAATTTCTTTAGATTTTGTGGTGTTGAGAAATTAAGGAAGTTCTTCATAGGTAATTTGATTTGGTGAGAAAATTATAGTTCTATCAAAAACCTATAGGGAATAAACGTAGAATTATGTGATTGGTGAGATCAATAGAGAGCTTAAACACTAGAGAAGTGAATTGGTGAGAGAGAGGAGATGAAACACGTAAGGGAGTGATTGTGAGGTCTTATTTTCCACTAATTATTTAATTTTAAGCCCTAAATATGTCATAAAGATCACAGGATTAAAAATTAGAGAGCATAGCAGCGAGCATGAACACTTTAATCACTGAGATGAAGAAGTTGAAGTTATTATATGATAATTTGAATGATCAAGTTGATAAGACAAATACTACTATAGTGGAGATTAAAGTAGGGCAATCTATAGCTAATCAAACGCGCTACATACACGAGAAGGACTTCAAAGAAGACTTTGGTGATAACCTAGATAGGTTTGGTGCAAGACTTTATTCACAAAAAGAAGTTCAAAGAAGGTGTCACAAGGAAGACGATAAGCATTGAGTTAATTGCAACATAGAAAATATCACATTAAAAATTCCTTCATTATATGGTAAGAATGATCTTTATGCATACTTAAAATGGATACTACAAATAGAGGAAGTGTTTGAATGTCAAGAGTATAGTGAGGTACAAAAGTGTAAACTTGCTTCTCGTAAATTTAGAGGTCATACAGATTTATAGTGGAATGATTTAATAGAATTTTGGCAAATGTATGGAGAAGAGGAGATTAGAAGTTGGTAAGTTATAAAGAGGTTAATGCATAGACATTTTATTCCTGATTTTTATAGGCAAAAATCCTACAATAGATTGTAAAGACTTGAACAATGTGATTTGTGTGTTAGGGAATATGCTAGGGAGTTTAAGAAGTTGGTGATGGGAAGTGACCTAAGAGAATCTAAAGGGAAAATTATTGTAAGATATTTGAAAGGGTTAAAGTGTGAAATTACATAAGGGATGGTATTACAACCTTTTATATCTATGTAGGATGTAATTAAGCTTACTTTGGAGAAAGAAAGGGAACTTAAGGGGAACAACACTTAAGGGGAACAACACTACTTCTAGTTATGGGCAACATGAAGAAGAAATTATTGTTATTGCACCTATAATTGACATTTTTCCATATGACATTGATGAAAAGAGTAATGGTGATTTTAATATTCATGGTGAGGAATATAAAAATCAATTATGCATTGAAGTATAAGATGATGGTGTTAAATTAAATGATAACCTTCATAGCTTGATGATTAAAGGAAGTGTTAAAGATGGCATTGGTCTTGAAGATGAAATAGATGATGAGGAAATTATGGAGGTAGTAGTTAAAGAAAATAATTCACCTTGCAGAGAAGAAATTGAAAAGTGTGTGAAGGTTTTAGTGCAAAAGGGTGGAAGTGGCTTTGAGGATGATTCACAAAAAATTGAAGACCATAAGAAGTGTGTGCAGGCAACTAAGAAAGTTATTAGAGATGCACAATTTTTATCAAGGATGGAAGTTATTAAGAGTGCACAATATTACAAAGATAAGTGTATGAGCAGTAAAGAGGGAAAACTTATTGTGTGTGTGCATAAAAGGGGGAAAAACTTGAGTGTAGTACAGAGGATAAAGGCATAATGAATGTTCATCCTTATAGTACTAACGAGATTAACTTTTCTTTGTTTTTTACTTTTAAAGTTCTTTTGCAGGATTTTCTACCATGTAAAGATCAATTTAAGGCTATTTATGTATTTTCTATTGCATGCAAAGTCAAAAATTCATATCAAGTCTTTGTTTATAGCATGAAGTACTTGAGATATTTTAGGTTTTATATTTAAAAGGGAGTGACAGTATGCTAATCCTATCCAGTATATGATTGCAAGTCCTATGTTCCAAGTGTGCATTCTAGTTCAATTTGTTTCGAAGATGCTTATGTGGATTAACACCTTAAAGGAGGAGTCATCGAGCAATGAATTTACTATGGTGTTTGATCCCGAAGGATTTACAAAGATGTTAATTTGCAATGAAGAATTTTCTTCCTAATAATATACCATATTACAACCAAGTGATGATAGCCAATTCCAAATGGAGGACAATATCAATAATAATATTTGCAAGCTTGATCTACAAGGTCAAGATTCGAGGATGAATCTTTTTGAAGAAGGAGGGAATGATGAGAATTAAAGTCAATAAAGAGGGTCAAAGGATCCTTTATAAAGAATTGGTAGTCCAATGTCGAGAAATCAAGTCAAATATGCCAACATGGCACTTTTAAAGTTGATCTACAACCTTCTAGCTAAAGAAAGTATAAATTTTGAAGATGTCAAAGTTGAGAAAGCATCACTAAGGCTTGTTAATATGTTTTTGGCAAGTTTTCAAGGCTTTGAAGGAGTTCCAGATGATACACGCCCGTGTCCCGATTCACATGGCCGTGTTGGAAGTATTAAAAATGACCAGTAGGGTACACATCCTGGGACACACTTGTGTATCTACCCGTATCTGTAACACGCCTATGTATCTACCCATGTTCAGTACTGCTAAATTTTAGGGGTTGAAACATAGCCATGTATCATGTTTTGAGTCAAATTCAAATTAATTAGGATTTGATTATTTTTATTCTAATTTTTAGTTTTAGGGTTTAGTTTAGGAGTCCTAAGTTTAATAGGACTTTCACAGCTTTGTTTTTCTTATAAATAGGCATCATTTTTTATATAAAAACAATCAATAATTAAGTTTGAGATCAATTAAATTCTTCTAGGAATTTTATTTCCTTTAGTCCTTTCATGAACTATATTGACCTTATCAAGCTAATTGTTTGTGGTGGCCATCTTTATTCCTTGTGACCCTTTTATTCTTCTTTGTTCTAGGGTGTGGCAAAAAACGCTCTAAATTAATTTGATTAATTTGTAATAAAGGGTCTTAGGTTTAATATACTTAAGGTTTGGGTTAGTTGACTCAAGCGAATTTAGGGTTTCTTTCTTTATCCTTTATCATTATTTGTTCAACAGTTGTTTCATAAATTTTAGTACTTTCTTGGATGCGTGTGGGTTGATTTGAGATTGTTAGAGTTTTCCTATCAAGATCACATCATATATAGTTTTTTACATGTAAAAATGTCATGTTGCTTTACATAAATGCACTTCAATTAAAATTTACATCAATGGTTATATTTTTGCCATAAAGTTTTTGCTTTTAATATAAGAATTACACTTTTATTGATTTTACATTATGTTCACCTTTTTCCATCACCCTATGAGTGAGTGGTAACTCTAAATAATACAAAACATTAGCTCCCCGATGTCTCACTTTCAATCCTATCACACCATCCATAATCAAATGTGTTTGATTTTAAGTTATAAGAAGATGTCCATACTTTTATTAAATCTTATATATCTAACAACATATTGTCTTCATTTTAATTTAGTTTCATACAATAGTTGCTTTATTGATGCAAACCAAGCAAGTGCCAACCATGTTGATAAGCATAACTATCCACTCAAGTTTAATGGTCCAATGACTAGAGCATGCATGAAGAACTTTAAGGATGCATTGGGAGTGTTTATGAAGCAAAAGATCAAGTTTTGAATGAAGAATCAAAGTACAAGTGCAAATGGAGCTCAATTGAGTAAGTTTGTAGAAAGTTTGATAAAAGGGAAAAATCATCATTTATGCACTTTATTATTATATTTTACCATTAAAATGAAGAGTTCATATCAAATTCTTTAATTGGAGCAAGTTGCACTCAATTTGAATAAAGTGCATTTAGAAGGTTCTAGAAGATGCTACAAGATTCCATGAGATTCTAGAGAATTTATAAAATACCAAGAATCTTTTAATAAGCGTCTATATAAAGACACCCTAGAAGTGTTAGAGAATGGTAGCTACATATAAGATGGAGCATTTAATAACTTGGTTAAAGTTAAAAAATCTTTTTATTTTTTTAGTTGTCATTAGTTAGCAAATATTCCTATTTTGTAATAAGTGTGGTGGCTAGGGTTTTCCTAAATACCATAGAATTTCTTTTACTTTTTTTTCTTATCTAGGAGTGTTAATTAAATTTTCAAAAGGTTTTACTAAATCTTGGCCAAACATACCTTACTTTTCCTTGTCCTAATAGGATTAGTTTTACTTAGTTTATTTCAAGCTTTATAGTGGCTATATAAGGGCATTTAAAACCCTGTACTCTTGATAGTTATCACTTAAAATTTGAATTCTCTTGTGAGGTTTCAATTCTTTCTTTTGTTCTTAAAAGAACTTGGTGAAATTATTAAGTGAAAGTTTGGTACATTCAAAATAGTTTAATCAAAGCTTAAAATTGACTTAGTTAATTTTAGGTTTATATTAAATAACTTTTAATTCTTTATAACTAAGGTTCTTAGATAGAGGTTATTTAATGTTCTTGTTAGGAATTGGATTTTTTTTTACTTGGTTTATAAACGGTCTTTGGTAAAGGCATTAAGACTGAATATAGATGTAGCATAAGTTAACCACATTCGTATCATTTAGTATTAAAGCTAAGTTCATTAATCAAGTACATATCTTTACTATTTTTTTGTGTTTGTGTTCTTATTATTAATTTAGTTTCTTGTGGTTCAATTCGCTTTCCTTTGTTACTCTTAAAGTCAATTATATTCGTCTTATTGTGATGAAAAAAATTGATTGATCAATGTTTAATTCAATTCAGCTTAGAGTCATTCCAATTCAGTATTTTGATTCCAAATTCAATAGCTTTACAATATTTCAATTATAAAATATCTTTAAGTTGCGGTTGGGGTAGTGTAAATACTTATTCCAAGCGTTCTTATTTTTATCTTATTTAGATATTGTCTTTGTTTGTCATATTTTCTTTGATTCTTATAGTCAAGTTTAAGTTTAATTTTGCTTTTATTTTTATTGTATTGAGTTTAATTTAATAATTAGTAACTTAAGTTCAATAAGAACCATAAGAAAGAAATTTGAGGGTAAGAACCTAATTAAGTGACTTCTTTTTGAGTGTAAACATGTGAGAGATTGTTATTGTGAGATTTTCTCTTGTTCTTTCTTTATTTAAAAAATGGTAGATTCAAAGGATCTTAAAGAAGATCTTAAATGGAAGCTCTTTATGAATATAATGCAAGATACGATGAACTAATTAGTGAAGAACCATTAAGAGGTTCAAGAGTGAATAGGGAGGATGAGGTGAAGTCAAACCACAATCGGCACTCACAACACTAACAATACAAAACAAATTGCACCTAAACAAGTTTGTATAGGGAGATAGAATGCTGAAGATAAAGAATCCATTGATGAGAACATTCAAGGGTATAGGATTTCTGATAATAACCTTGGAAGCATAAAGATAAAGATACCTACTTTCAATGGCAAGAGTGATTCTGAAGCATATCTAGCTTAGGAAAAGAAGGTAGATTTTATGTTCGAATGTGATAATTATTCCAAGAAAAAGAAGGTCAAGCTTGCTGCCGTTAAGTTCATGGACTACATATTAGTTTGGTAAGACCAATTGGTGATTTCAAGGAGACGTTACGGAGAAGAACATATCTCTATATGGCAAAAGATGAAGATTGTTATGTGAAAGATATTTATGGTAACTCATTACTATAGGAATTTGCACAATCAACCTCAAAGGTTTAAATAATATGCAAGGAGTATTGAAAGTATTACCAAGAGATAGAGATAATTTTGATCCGTGCTAAGATTGATGAAGACCGTAAGCAAATCATGGCCCATTTCGTGAATGGGCTAAATAAAAAGATTAAAAATATCATGGAATTACATTAAAATATGGAGTTAGAAGACATGTACCATATTGCACTTAAAGTATAGTAATAATTAAATGGAAGAACTTCCAAACCTAGCTTAACTGTAACAACACCCTATTAGAAGAAAAATTGGAAAGGTGGAGACAAAAGTTCTTTAAAGCCTAAAATTGACAAAAGCGGTAAGGAAAGAGGGGCCATAAAGCAAGTTGAGACACCTAAACTCAAGACAAGCACTATTGAATGCTTTAAATGTAAAGGAAAGGGACAAATGCAATGTCATTGTCCAAATGAAAAGAAAATGATTCTCGTTAATGAAGAGTATAATAGTGAAGAAGAGGAAGAAGATAATAAGATGCAAAGATTGTCTAGCTACAAAGTGCACCTTAAGTGCACAAATAAGGGTAGAAGGGGAGGAGCAATGTAACAATATCTTTCATGCAAGATGTTGAATCAAAGACAATGTATGTTTATTGATCATTAATGGAGGAAGTTGTACAAATGCTACTAATACCTTGTTAGTGGAGAAACTTAATTTACCTACTTTGAAGCATCCTAAACTATACAACTTATAATGGCTAAATGATAGTGGAGAAGTGAAAGTCACTAAACAAGTGCTTGTTACTTTCTTTATGGGGAAGTATATTGATGAGGTTCCTTGTGACATTGTACCCATGCAAGCTGGCCATGTCCTTTTGGGATGCCCATGGCAATTTCATATAAGAGTTATTCATGATGGTTTTACAAATAAGTGCTCATTTTATCATGAATGGTAAGAATATTGTTACTTTTATCACCCAGAGAAGTTTATGAAGATTAAAAGACAATAAGAGAGAGATTATGTGCATGTAAAAGAAAAAGAAAGAAATGTATAGCAAAAGGTAAGCCGTAAGAAAACAAATGAGGTGGGTGAAAAAAGAGTGGAAAAAGAAGAGTAAAGAGTAGATGTGCAAAAATAAATGAGAGGTGAATGAAAAAGGAGAGATTGAGAGGAAAAAGAAAGAGTGATAAGTGAGTTTTTATGCAAAAGATGATAACATGAAAAGGGCATATTTTTCTTAAATGTCAATTATTGTACTTATATATAAAAAGGCATTTTTTTCTACTAATGAACTTGATGTTTCTTTACCTAGTATTTTTATGTCTCTTTTTAAGGAATATGAAGATTTATTCCCCGAAGAGGTGCCAAAAGGTTTACCACCCTTAAAAGGAATTGAGCATCAAATAAACTTCATTCATGTTTCCCAAATTCCAAACAAACCACCTTATCAAAGTAATTAAAGAGACAAAGGAGTTACAATGATAAGTGGAGGAACTAATGAATAAAAGCTTGATTAGGGAAAGCATGATTCCATGTGTTGTACCTATTTTGTTGGTACTAAAGAAAGATGATTCATTACAAATGTGTGTTGGTTATAGAGTCGTCAATAAAATAACAATAAAGTATCGCCATTCCATTCCTTATTTAGATGAAATGCTTGATGAATTGCACAATGCATACATTTTCTCTAAAATTGATCTTAAAAGTGGTTACCATCAAATTAGGATAAAAGAAGGGAATGAATGGAAAACTGCTTTTAAAAAAATATTGGTTATATAAGTGGTTAGTTATGCCTTTTGGATTAACTAACGCATCTATCACTTTCATGAGATTAATGAACCATGTATCGCATACATTTTTAGGAAAGTTTATAGCTATTTATTTTGATGACTTACTTATTTATAGTAAATCATTATGTGAACATCTTAAGCATGTACGTTTAGTTTTTGATGTTTTCCACAAAGAAAGGTTATTTGCTAACCTTAATAAATGTTCTTTTTATATGAGTAAACTTATTTTTCTAAGGTTTATGGTGAGTGTGTAAGGCATTAAAGTAGATAAAGAGAAGGTTAAGATGATTAAGGAATGGCCTATATCTAAGTCTGTAGGAGAAGTTTGTTCCATGATTTGGCAAATTTTTATAGAAGATTTATTTAAGACTTTAGCAGAATTGTGACACCATTGACTGAAGTAATCAAGAAGAATGTAGGATTTAAATGGGGATATGTATAAGAGAAAGCATTTAACATGCTTAAGGATAAGTTAATTTTTGCCCCTTTACTTTTTTTACCCAACTTTTCTAATACTTTTGAAATTAAATATGATGCTTCAGGCTTGGGCATTAGAGCCGTTCTTACACAAGATGGAAAACTAATAACTTACGTTAGTGAAAAGTTGAGTGCAGTTGCCTTAAAGTATCCTACATATGAAAAAGAGATGTACACACTAGTTCATGCCTTACAAATATGGAAACATTGATTATGGTCCAAAGAATACATAATTCACACGGATCATGAATCTTTGAAGTATTTAAAGGGACAACATAAGCTAAACAAATGCCATACTAAATGGAGTGAATTTATTGAATCTTTTCATATGTCATAAGGTATAAGCAAGGTAAAAAAAAATATAGTTGTTAATGTATTATCTTAACTGTATATGCTTATTTCTATTCTTGATGCTAAGTTATTGGGTTTTGATTACATTAAAGAAATATATGGGAATGACCATGGCTTTAGTAAAATTTATCATGCATGTGAAAAGATTGCATTTGAGAAGTATTATAGGCATAATGGGCTTTTATTTAGAGACAATCATTTATATGTGCCTATAAGCAATATACATGAACTTTTAGTAACGAAAGTGTATGCCTATGAGCAATATGCGTGAACTTTTAGTAATGGAAGTGCATAAGGGTAGATTAATGGAGCATTTTGGTGTTGTTAAGACTTTTAGATGTTTTGCATGATCACTTTTATCGGCCTAACATTGAAATAAATGTATAAAAAATTTGTGATAAGTGTATTGTATATAAGCAAGCTAAGTCTAAGTCTAAGGCTCATGGGTTATATATGCCACTACCCATACATAGTATGCTTTGGGTTGATATTTTTATAGATTTTATTTTAGGTTTACCTAGGTCAAAATATGGTAATGATTTAATATTTATGGTTGTAGATCATTTTTCAAAGATGGCATATTTTATTACATGTCATAAAACTAATTATGCTTCTAATATTGCTAATCTTTTCTTTAGAGAAATTGTTCATTTACATGTTATGCCTAGAACTATTGTTAGTGATAGGAATACTAAATTTCTTAGTTATTTTTGGAATAATTTATGGGTAAATTGGAAACTAAGTTGTCATTTTCTACTATATGTCACCCCCAAACTAATAGTCAAACTGAGGTAGTAAATCGCACCTTAGGTCAATTAAAATGCACATTGATTAAAAAGAATTTAAAATTACAATGCATTCATCTACTCTTTATCGTCCTTTTGAAGTTATTTATGGTTTCATTCCTTTGAGTCCTTTAGATTTATCTCCTTTACCTTTACATAAGTGAGTTGATTTAGATGGTAAAAAGAAAGTTGATTTTATTAGGGCATTACATAAAAAAGTTCACATGAACATTAAACAAAAGAATGCAAAAGTTGCCTAATAAGCTAATAAAGGTCATATGAGAGTGATTTTTAAAACTGGTGATTGGGTCTGGGTTCATTTAAGGAAAGAAAGGTTTCAAAGTTTACATAAGTCTAAGTTGAATCCTAGAGGTGATAGTATTTTTCAAGTTCTCAAATGGATTAATGATAATGCTTACAAGATAGTTTTGCCTAGTGATTATGGTGTTAGTGCTACTTTCAATGTTACTGGTTTATCTCCTTTTGATTTTAATGAGATTGATGATTTGAGGATGAATCTTCACTAGGAATGAAAGAATGATGCAAACCAAGCAAGTGCCAAGCATATTGATAAACATGAAGATCCACTTAAGTATGATGTCCAATGACTAGAGCACGCATGAAAAAGTTTAAGGGTGCATTGGGAGTTTATAAAGCAAGAGATCAAGATTGAAATAGAGAATTAAAGTACAAGTGAAAATGGAGATCAATTAAGTCAATTTGGAGAAAGTTTGACAGGAGAGAAAAATCATCATTTTTGCACCTTATTATCATATTTCAACTATTAAAATAAAGAGTTCATGTTAAATTCTTCAATTAGAGCAAGTTGTACTAAATTTGCATAAAGTTCAATTAGAAGGTTCTAGAAGATGTTAAAAGATTTCATGAGATCCTAGAGAATCTACAAGATACCAAGAATCTTTTAAGAACTGCTGATAGTGTGGAAAATAGTATAGTAATTTAGGATAATTTTGTTGACTTTTTAGTTAATTTACATTTGCATTGTGTTTAGATTATTATGTTATTATTATTACTTATGTGTTTTTGTGTGCTTTTATGTTATTTATATGATTTGTAAATTCTTTTGGGCTAATCTCAAGCTTGAAGTTGCTTTGGAGTGCATTAGCATGAAGTTTGGCGTTCAAAAAGTCAAAGGAAGCAAGTTTGGGGGTGTGCCGACTCGTGACAGTCAGCATTTGTGCTGACTCATCTACCTGTGCTGACTCACCATGCTGACTTGAGCCGAGAGAAGAAAGCTTGTACCGACTCTTGCCACTGTGCCGAGTTGTGATAGAGGTAGCCTGTGCCGGCTCACACCTAACTTGGAACAATGTACCGAGTATTTTAGGCATCTTTTCTTTGCACCCTTTCAAATTTGACCCCTGTCTGAAAGTGTATGAATTGGGATATTTAGGGGGCCTATAAATACATGTATTGACATCATTTTAGATATAATTATATATCAGAAGACACTTAGTTATTTTATTTAAAGTATTATCTTTGTTTAGTTAGTATTATTAGTGCAATTCAAAGTATCAAGAGAAAATCATTCAACCAAGTCAAGGATACATCAAGAAGGCTATCTACATTCAAGTTCTATGTTTCTTTCTATCAGTACTTGATGTTCATTATACCTTTTTATTTCAAGAGAAAATCATTCAACCAAGTCAAAGATACATCAAGAAGGCTATCTACATTCAAGTTCTATCTTTCTTTCTATTAGTACTTGATGTTTATTATACCTTTTTGTTATTTTTTTATCTTTAATATGTACATTGGCTAAGCCATTGTTTGTTAGAATTGCAAGAAAGAATGAATCAATGAACTACATCTTTTATTTTATGTTATATGAATGATTTGGTTTCAATTGTGAGTTTGAATGTGTTATGTATAATTGGCCACTATATATGACTTGTTAAACAAATTGTATGCAATGAGAGTTAGTGCATTTTGGTGGAAATACAATTGAATTCATTAAAGGTTATGAAATCACTTAGAGACAAGGATTTCTATTTAAAGGATTAAAAATTATAAACCTTGCATGGTAATTCAATGTATTTTGTTTATCTTTACAATATCATGAGAGTGCTTGTAGACTCTAAATGAAATTAGCCTTAATTGACAATAAGAGTTGCTATTAAGGACTTTAGGTCTAATTGACAATGAGAATTGCTTTTAGAACTTATATCATGTTTTCTAATCATTGCATGTAATCATTTGTTTATTTCTTATAGTTCTTGATAAATTCTGAATTGTAGTTCTAATGAACCCTACTTGAACTTAATATTAGAATAATTAGATTAATTAGCATAGTTAGTAATTATTTAGA